>JAQLOL010000025.1:19039564-19057406 GCA_029783665.1 Naso thynnoides
TTCCTACAGCAACGGAGATACATCTCAGGTAAAACACTTCAGGATAAAACACTAATGGAGAGGCTCAGTCTCTTGATGAAATTTCTGTTCATGAAATGGCCTATGAAGGTGTGTGTTTCTAATACGGAGCTGTCAGAGTGTATTTGTGTGATAGATTTTCATGGTTTGAAGAAGGCTTGCCCTGGTCACGCAACCGACAGAAATATAATATTTGCTGCAATGAGAAATGGACATGAAATATCATATCAAATGTGGATCAGTGGAGTCACAAGGAAATAGGACTGTCACTTCACATGTAAAGCTTTCCATGCTTGTATAACCTACATACTCCTCCCTATAGTGCCAGATTTACCACTCGAACTTTGTGGTGGTTTTTGAAAGAAAATGTGGCTGTTTTTTGTTTTTTTCTTTTCCCTGTGCTAGCAGATGACCATCAAATTTGATTCCTCAGGTCTTTAGTGCTATGAAATTCATCTTTAATTAAGTGCAAATGTAAACTGTAAGTGCATCTATCGAGAGGACGTGTATATAAGTTTGAACACTCTATAGGCTGTTGAATGATTGTCAGTAATCATGGAGGCCAGTCTATAATAAGAAAGCCAAGCTCTCGTGTGCTGTGAAGTGAGCACATTTTTTTTTTTGTTGTTTTTTGTTTTTTTGTCGGAAATTTCTCTCTTGTTGTTCTGTTGACTGGCTTATTTGTCACCTAGAAGCTTAATCAAATTCCCAGTCTCATCTTTCTCTTTATTGCCCTCCACTTTTTATTTCAGTGGAAAACATTCCCACTGCTTCACAGAGATACAAAGAGCACTTTTGTTTATGACACAACAGCATTCTTGTCACTGTGTATGTAAAAATGGTGTCTCTGCTTTAGCCGATAACCTGTAGAAACCCAGGTTATATCAGCCCTCCATCCATCATGCCATTTGCATGTTACTTTTTTACACAGCAGCAGGTCTGAGTAAGGCAGTAAGTAACTTTCCTGAGAGGTTTTGCTGCCTATCACCTGCAGCGTTTTATCTGACAGTGGCTGCTCTTTCTTGTTTCTTTACTTCCTGCGATAGATCAGCTGTCAGGCTTTAATGTAAAGCAGCAGCAGCAGGAGAAACTGTTATTGCAACTTTCAAATACAAATTAGTACTTTCTTCAACATACGCCACAAAAAGAATACAGCTCCAGCCGCTGTTGAAAATGGAGCCTGTTAAAAAAGTTTAACCTTCGGATCCGTCTCCTATCTGTCAGTGTCCAGCCTGCCGCCGAGCACCACCCTGTCACACACCGCTGCATCCCAGAGCTTAGTGATGTCTCCAGGAGGCGTGGCCAGTGATAGCAGTGTTACACTGACACTGGCTGATGCTCAAGGAATGCTGGATGGTGTCACTCTTAACATCAATGCGCAGGTAAAAACCACATCAGCAAACACACACAGGCACTGGCAAAATGAGCCACACTATTCAGAGGCCGTCTGTCGCCATAATCTGGCGTCATTACTAATTTATAATCCAGACTTGTTGTGAATTTTTTTTTTTGTTTGTTTGTTTTTTTTTTTAAGTCTGTCAGACTCGAGGACAGAAATGCAAGTGTCATGACGGATGTATGATGTGAAAACTTGAAAACATGTCGTTTGTGAGCCGTCTGACCAGAGTATGTTTTGATATTCAGGGTCAGACATTTCCTGCTGTGCTGAATGACTCGAGTCTATCAGGGCAGTCGGCCAGCTCAGGCCAGCAAGTCATACTGGTCAGCCACCATTCCCAGTCCACAAATGGAGCGTCTGACAATGGATACAATGTGAGTGCGTTTGTCCCATATGTGTAAGGAACTGTCTCAGATATCCAGTGAAGGAATTGTCAAACCAAATGGATGATGGTTTTACACTGATGAACTAAGCACATGCTTATTATGGCAACACTATAATTCACAGTAATAGATAGGAAACAAAAATACAAATACGAAAAACACACTCAAAAACTTTGGATTTTTCTGAAAGCATGCACTTAGAGTTGTCTGTATTTGTGATTTTCAGACATTTTGTCCATGAGCTTTTGTGAATAACTGTTAATGTTACCCACTAACCTCTTCATGTGATCCAGATCACTGACGAAGGCCATAAAGGTGGAAAGGACAACCAGACAGAAGCTGATAATCGGAACCAATGTTACTACTGTAACGAAGTGTGCCAGAATGCCAACACGCTGCGACGCCACTGTAGACAAGCTCACGGCAAGGACCGCTGTCACGTCTGCAGTGTCTGTAACAAGGCCTTTAAGCGAGCCACACACTTAAAGGTAAGGAATCGTGTGAAAATAAACTTGGCTGAAAAATGGCTTTGAATTTAAGCGACTGATGGCTCATGTTTAATGCCGTTATCCAGCCAGCTATTACACAGCGACCACTTTTTGGATAAATAGTTCTAACTATAAAGAACAACATCATTTTTGATAAAAAAAACAATCAACAATGGCAAGTGTCGTTTTTGGACAACTTCAGCGGGGCAGTGAGTGAGCGAGCAGGGGAGTTACTCAGTTTGTTAGTTAGTTAGTTTCACAACTGATCAATCAGACCGTCATTTGTGTTTCCTCCCTGTTTTTTGCCTTTTTCAAATTTTTACATGGGAACAATCATTTCATCACCAGTGGGCATTTCGCCTGCTGTGGAGCAGCGTTGAGCTCATTACTCTAAAAAAGTGATATTATTACTTTTACTTGTTACTCTTTTCAAAAGTACTATGATTTTTTACTTATTACTCCATGCCAAAAGTATTTTTTAATGTTACTTGTTATATTACCATCTGTTACAATCCACAAAATGGTAATAGCCTCTTTTCTCTTCAAAATTTAGATTTCGCATATGCGCCCATGAATTCCCATATTAGCTCAGGTAATTTGTAATAATTGCGGAGGACATCTGTGATCTTAATCTTGGACAAATCTATGTCCATTATCTGTTAAGTGAAAATTCCACTGATTATTACCAACCATAATGAACATGAAAGTTGTTTGTTAATATTAGCCCTGTGCAAAACAACATGTCTGTGATTTGGGGTTAAATTTGTTTTAAGACATAAGTTTCTGTCAACAACAACTGAACAGTGATGGAATTTGATCGTGGCTCGTAGCACGTTGAACGGCGGCCAACGGCTGCACTGTCGGATTGGCTAACTTTTCAGGTTCAGTCAGTTGTGAGGCGAGTGCGCAGGAACCTTTTAAAGTTCAACAGTGGAAAAACTTCAGTAGCTTCCCCTTTATGCAGTGCAGTGTCACCAAATTCACTCTGGAAAATAACTACTGTTGTTGCGGTGAGACTACACTTCAGAGCGTTGGAGTCATTTCATATTTATGCTGTCCGGTGTTGCACTTTGTGGACGGTCCCTGCACACGCGTCTGACAGCCAACTGCACATGAAGATCAATGAATTTGTCCATCTCCTTTGGAGGACAAACAGACTGCAGCTCATTGTCTATCTTGAGGGAATGAAGACAATGTACTATGATTAATAATGGAGTGACTCTAATATTATTATTGAAGTTAAAGTGGTAATAAATTTCAGATAAGCCTCATTTATCCCACAACGGGGAAATTTTCAACGTTCCTCGTTATCAGAAAACTAATATTATTACTCTGCTGCGGAGTGTGTGGATAGAAGTCTGGCCAAGCTAGACAACTGAAATTCAAACATGTCTTCACAAGCTGTTGAATAGTCACGTAAATGTTGTTATATTGTGTTGTGATTGATATTCTGACCATGCATCATGGAAAGAGACTAATAGATGTTTTTCTAAAAACGTCTCGTCTCTCAAATCAGACTTAAAGATACTTCAGTCAGACGACTCAGTTTGTAATGGTTTGAAATGTTTATTGCAGCGGCAGAACATCGTTTAAGTTTGGCGTCCAGGCTCCGACCTCATCACTCCCTGCATATAAGTTTACATAGATATAGAGGAGCGATGAGCAAAACATGCTGAACCCCCCCAGTTGGAGCCTGCAGGTGGATGCTGGGATGGTGGTGGGACTGAAAGAACATGCAGTGGTAGTGGTGCAGGAATGGAATCAGAATGTAATTTAGTTTTGTACTTCAGTGTAAAATATCAATTCTACCACTGATTACCTAGTGATCACATTAACCACATCTGTGTCTCTTACCCAGATGCTGTCCATTCATTTACCAGGTTTTCGCCTCGTCTTGTTAGTAATCAGTGCTGCTGCGGTCTGAAAAATGAAAATGAGTCTCACAGTTTGTAACAAAATTAAAGATATAATTCATCAAGTTGCGTTTTTTGATTAACTCTCATGAACTGTAACTGTGGACACTTGAACTGAGAGGTGTTTTGAAGTAGATGTGATGCATGAATGAAGCATGTGTGCGTCTCTTTTCTGACGGTCTTCTTCATGTGGTTGAGACACTCGAGCGCCTGAGTGCCACAGCTGTGAGATCAGGAGGAAATGGCTTCATGCACAAGCAGTTTCTCCACAATATGTCATGTATTGTGTCTGAGATTAATGAGGGTTAAGAGCGACCGAGTTTCATCCTCTCCAGATCCTCGGGGTGCTCATTAGTCCGCAGCAAGAACTCCAATGTTGATTTTAGATTTTGAAAAGGCCCAGTGGGTGGAATGATAAATCGATAGGGCTGTTATTTTTCACTCTGTTGGCCTGTGGATAATAATTTTGCCATTTAATTATTGCTAGACAACCAAAAACCATGACTTAGAATTTGGGAACCCACTGTGGAAAAAATGTGAAAATAAATGTTTTTAATTAACTGCAGGCATTTCAGCTTGACAGCTAGATGAGCTGATGAGCATCAGTTAACTCTCACAAAGAAGGGAACTGAGTATTTTCGTCCCAACGGCCGAATAAATAAAATAGATTTGCTGAACTGGGTCACTGTGAAAAATCACATCATCTGTTTGACTCACTTTCAACATTATCTGGTTATTTCAAATTGACATCTTGCTTTATTATCTACAGCACAACACACACACACACAAACACACACACACACACACTAAGACTAAATTAAAGTTGTAGCATGTGAAACTTTTTTAAAGTGCAAGTTTAGTGTTTTTAAAGCTGAGGTTGAACATCAGTGTGGCTTTTTAACCATGGCAACAGCTGAGGGAGTTGGCCAGAAAAGTGATGCCATGGTTGCAGTCTTTTTGATGCCATGTCTGTTTTGTTTTTTTTTTACATTCATCATGATAATGTTCTGTGTTTTCATACTGCTGAATAAGGTTTCAGGCTGCTGAATACAGTAACATAGTTGAATAAAGTTGAAAGCGATGAGCTGAGGTCTTCCCTCCGCTCTGTTGCGGAGCAGACGTGATGGCGCAGTGATCGTGCCTGTGGGTGGGGGCGTGGCTTTTGATTTAGCCAGGAAGGAAGGAGGCGGAGCCATGAGGAGAAATTACTTTTCAAATCTCGCCGACTGTCCAGAATTGCCAACTCATGCTTTAAGGGAATAATTTAAAACCACTTTCATCTCTTTAGGCCAAATATGAAGCTACATCCAACAGCGTGCGAGCTTAGCACCGAGACCCGAGACGGAGAGAATGAGCTCACCCGGCTTTTTCACTGTAACAAAATTCACCCTCCAGCACCTGTATAATTAACACAAACGGAAAACAAAGTGTAGAAATGGCTGTTGTTTTATAATAAGTTAAGATCAGCAGCTTCTACAAGAATGGAATCAGTTTTCTCATCCCACCCTCGGCAAGAAAACAAATTAGCATATACCACAAAGTGTTTGAGTTTTGCTTCAAAGTGAGCACACTGACAGCGATACTTTTTGAGCCTGGTGAGTGAAGCAGAGAATCACTGGGCGGTAAAAACTTTTTCATTTTTGGTTGTATTTTTTACTGTTTGTTTGGGGGGGTTGGTAGCTTTTTATTATTGTTATTATTAAAGTTTAAATTTTTCCTTCAAAGTTATTCAAGGTTCTTTGACAAACACTGCCAGCAATGAACACAAACACCCTGGAGGTTTAATCTCTCTCAGGGGTTTGTGCAGCTCCAACATAGCATTTTTTCCTCTTTCTGTTATCAGCTATCTCTTTATGCCCCTCCACTGCTGACAACCAAGGTCAAAAGAAATTCTGTTTTCGTGTTGTCCATTCATTCCATTCTTCTGACCACACTAAACATCCATTCCATTCTTCTGACCACACTAAAAAACATGAGGACGATTTTATCAAGTTAAATACGAATGTCCACTTTGACTCAAGGATGAAATGATTAGAATTTAGTGGACAGATGTCATTTTGACCTCACAAATCCCTGTCTTCGGCCACAACTAAAGAGGTCATGCACTAATAAGTCATACTAAATTTGACACATTTGTCTTGTAGCATAAAGTGATGAAGTGATAAATATGAACCACTAAGCAGTAGCTTAAGTTAACTAATCGTATTCTTTCCTGTGTATCCATTTGCTTTGCCCAGTGTTTGTCTTTAATATGACTTATTGCTGTATGTTTAGTTTTTTCATCATAGGGTCATCACTGCTTTTTGAACCAACACTGTTGAACAGCAGTGAGCTCTATCAACATCACTGAATTGTTTTCTCATTAAAAAGGCAGAGTGAGTGGCAGAGCACATTTGAGGGATTGAAGTTCAGGAATGTGCTGTTTGCTAGTCAGTGTTTTAGGATGCTGCTGATTTCCTATTTTGAGACATTGATGAGAGAGATGATCACAGAACATTACTGAGTTTAGATATTTGCTTCTTTCAATCTTTTAATCTTCTTCAATCTGACTGACTAATTGTAATAATTTATAGAATTTATATTTCAAATTTCTAAGACAGTTTCTGTAAACTGTGTTTTGTTTATTTGACAAAGGTAGTACTAAAGCCGATCTATTTTCTGATACTTATTACACATATTATTATCTGTATTTCTTTCTTCTTTTTTTTTAAGTACAAGAAATGCAGAACTTTCTTAGAATAGGTCTTGTTCACAATTCTGAATATGTGCACTATGTTGTTGTTTTGATTTTCTTTAAATCACATTCTTAAAGCTTAAATATCCATCTGAATAAGACTCAAAACTTCATTATATGTCGAGCTATACATCATAGTCCGGAGAGTAACAATTATTTTCATTTTTGATTCATCTGCAGATTAATTTTCTAATCAGTTGTTTGTGTCTTTTGTGTACAAAAAGGCAGAAAATATGAAAAACGTGAAAAACGCAGGGTTTAATCTCAGCGGGTCCAGAAGGGTTTTTTTTGGATTTTCATGTTTAAAACCCAAAAGAAAACAAGTTTGTTAGTATTTTAAAGGCTGAAACCAACAAATAATTTACATTTCTGTCTTGAAAATTAATAAAAGAGTCGTCAAAATAGTGGCAGATTACTTTAGTATTGATTAGCTTCGTAATTAACCAAGGATTTTTAGGGTTTATTACATAATACTACAGTGTAAAGAAGTTCTAGCTATCTTAAGAGAAAATACAAGTCAGGTAACTATTTAATTACACCTAAAGGAACGTTAATAAAAATGAACGTCATTAGCTTGAAAGGCATCAATATTTAAACAAGCATTTACGAAAATGACCCATATATGCACGCATTTGTTGTGTAATTTCTGTTCTTCATTTTCTAACACGAGCAGCAAAAGACTTTAAAAAAGGCAGAAAAAGAGACGAGAAAGATGAAGTGTCAGTTAAAATCTCTTCAGGAATGATAGTTTGTGTGTCCTGACCCTGCAGAATTGACTTGATTTGTGGTACAAGCAATGTGTCGGGTTCTCTCGGGCAAAATGGTTTTCATATTTATTCTCTTAATTTCCTCATAGGGAAACTTTGTGTGCTAGACTGTCAACTGTGAAATTGATTTTTCTTTGGATCTGTTTACAGGAACATGAGCGAGTGCATCAGCCAGGCCCGTCCCCGAGCTCCCAGAAACCCAGAGTCTTCAACTGCTCCTCCTGCTTAAAGGCCTTTGCCAAACGCAGCCAGCTGGAAAGACACAACCGGACACACACAGGTGAGAGGAGGGTGGACACGCCTGAAAAGTGGAAACACGCAGCCGACTATAATTATCTTATGCTGCCTCTGGAGCCCCAAGGTTATTAGGTAAAGAAGTAATTATGAAAGAGATAACCAAATGGATAAATTGCAAATAATACATTTAAAATGACAATTTGCGGCATTGTTTTTCAGAAATATTTATAACTCACTTATGAAGTGTTAATTCCTCATTCTAATTCTCATTCTCATTTTCCTGTTTATTTTACTTTTCTGTTTTATTATAGACATTTAAACTTTACAATGCCCTCTTTTACTAGTTTCTGACCTTTTAAATTTCAATTATAGACTGTTGTGCAGGTTGGGACTGTTCTTTTCAGTCTGCATTTCTTAGTTAATGTGCTGTCTGGCCGTCCTAAGTTTTCAATGTGGGCTTATGGGCAGCATTGCATTCAGTCGACCACCTATCTGTCTGAGGCATGAAAGAGCCTTGAATGAATGTAGCTGTCGACTAATCACTGATGCAGATTGTTCATTCAGGAAACTCCTATTCATTTTTTTGTCCTAAATTATTTACCTCGACTATTCAGCTTTCGTTTTTGTTGGCCTGCAACAACAGACAGCCTCACAAACACAGCCGTCCCTCGCAGAGTTGCTGAGTGAAAAGTTAAGGAATTGCTCGGATGGCTGTGTATTGGCATGTTTCCCACTGGCTGTTGCACTTTCAATATCAATTTGCACCTTATGTTTAATGATAGCATAAAAGTGTGGAGAGAGGTCTGGCTAAGTGAGACTAAATGACAGCCGAAATCCAAAACTCTCTCCACAAGCTGTTCAACAATCGCATAGATATTGTTATATTGTTTTATGGTTTAGATTCTGACCCACCATGCATCATGGAAAGAGACAATTAGACGTGATTCTCTTGAAATCACATCACATTATCATTGAGTAGATGCCAGACAGCAGGAGTTTTGTATAAATTGGGCATTTATTTTTAACTTATGCCAATTGCTGACGACACCACATTCTACCATATGACTGTTTTTTGGTCTTGTTACGTAGCTTTGTGGGTTGAAATGTCGGATGATTCTCTTCCATGTTGAATGTCTTTAATTTTGAGTGTCATTTGGTGACGAATCCCTGTGTTATTAGACTATTACGAGAAAATATGATTTGAATGACATAGGCAAACTGTTTGCCATAAAACTGACCCAAGGTTACCTCCTCTGCTTGTAGGAGGACTTCAGACTGATTTATGCTTCTGCATCGACGTGCACTTCCTTAAAAAATTTAACTGTAAATATAAATGTAATGTCAATCCCTTTTAGGGATTTTTAAATAATGAATTTTTTCATGTAGTTTGATTCCTGATGTCATAAGGAGATTTCTTCCTTTGATAAGTAAAACACGTTTAATGTGCCCTAATCAACAAAGTGGCCTGATTTCAGCCCTGAACAACATGGTGAAAAAATTGTGCGGAAACTGGACCCTACACAGATGGTGTGATACAAATCTAGCAGCTATCAGCTGTTCCTGTCAGGCTCAGTAATTCATACATTTATACAGAGACAGCTAATAATCAGCTAAATACCTCGAAATGCATCATCCCTCTGTGAAATCCTAATCACCCAGACATAATTATCAGGCCTCAGTGTTCATAATGAAGCAGTTCTGTTCCCCTATTTCCATCTGAAGAGACTCATGTGAATGCAGATTGGCTCTTTCCATTCTAAGTCATCTCACCGCGACATGGTTTCAGATTTTCTGTCTCTAAGCAAGACTGAAAATAGTTACAAGAAAAAAACTTTTCTGTACCATTTGGCCTGTTAGTTCTCCCTCACACACTATAGCACAAAGACTGTTCACAAAATGATTCCTCCCTCGTCAGGAAAAAATGACTGAAGCTGTGAGGACAAAGATTCCTTTAGTCACTGATTTGTCATTTCTATGTCAGAAAATATCCATGTCTTGGATCGAGGAAATAAAATGTGTTTTTTTTTTAAACTATTCACATTGACCTGCTAAAAAAGTCTATACTGTCCCTGTTTTGTTTGTGTTTACAGGCCACTGCAAACAAAACTGTAAAAAATGCCTGTACATATAGAGTCAGTGATCACAGCATCTAATTCGTTAAGCATCACTCAAACTGTGATTTAATTATATTTCTACTTAACATATCAAGACAATAAAAACCTTGCATGACATTGAATAGTATAATTTAAACTTAACTTAAGGTTTAAAGGTAACACAAGGCATTACAGCGCTGATCTGCACATGCGTGAGCATCATTTCCACAATGCACATCCTTTGTTTCTTCAATTTGTTGGTTGTAAACATCTACAAAATGCTGTTAGTATCAGTGCCATCCGGTTATTACATAGTCGAGTTTAGCCGAAGTTAGCCTGAAATGAAGATTGTCTCTGCAAGCATCGCACAAACACTCAATTTCAAACAATAAAACATTGGCCATCGTAGAAAAAGAACGTAGATGCTAATTCACACATCAAAAATCATACATGTTGATATAGTGATCATAAGAAGAGGAGCTTCCTCTGCTCCACAAGTTTTTAGGGGGAGAGTAAAGTCAGCTGGAGGATGTTTAAAACAACAGTTTGGGTGGACAGCTTTGAAGAAGAGATTAAATGTTTAATAAATTATCCAATTAACTGATTAATATAATATGTACCCTCAAAATAAAATTTAAAAAATAAGCCAACTAGCCAAAAATTCAGTCTTTTTTCCTTTATAATGCAAATATTATTTGCTTTTCCTATATCTCCTGTGTAAGTATATTAAATATTTTGGGGTTTTGCGCTGCTGGTCAGACAAGAATTTTGAAGATGTGAGAAAAAAGCTCGCACGACTGCTGAAGTATCCGGTTAAGGCATTTAATGCAGCTCTTCGTCTGATGAAGAGCAGCCTGTTGACTCGAAAACATTCACCTCGGTGCAACAAACGCCTTAACCAGATCCTTCTGCAGTCGTGCGAGGTTTTTTCTTGTCGCCCTGCCTTCCACTTTGGCTCAGCACCTGTTACTCAGAGAAGTTGGGATGTGCCTGCATTTTTCTCTACTTTCCTTTTGGACTCTGAGAATTTTTTTTTTTTTTTTCACTATTTTCACAGTTAAGGCAGATGCTGTTTGCACCCTGGTGTCCTTAGCCAACAGTGCAATATAATCCTGGGGTTTTACCTCCCAAACCTAATGACCCAAACTGTCATGAAAAACTGAAAATAACAAGTCATTTAAGTCTTGAAATAAAAAGTCGACTTTTTGACTCAAATCCTGGTATCTTTGTGAAAGTCTTGTATTTGATCCATTTATCCACAGCTCTGCTGTGTCACACCAAACAATTAACCAGTCAATCAAGAATAATTAAACCATTATTAAAACCATTAAACTGTAATTAAAACCATCATTGATTGCAGCCTTATTTGACAGACAAACTTATTGAGCTTGTCGTTTATCATGAATAACATGGTTATCTCTGTGAGTGGTTGTCGTGGTCATTGGTGCTTACATTGTGCAAAAGTGGAAGCTCTCAGAAAAAATGCAACATTTTGTTGTTCAGCCAGGGATGATTTGGTATCATGTCATCTGGTGTTTATTCTTTTTGTTAATTAATTATCAAGGTACGTATGTATGCAGGTGTTTGACCAGTAAAAAGAAAGTTGATCTGGCATCTTAAACAGCAGAAGTTGGTTCATTTTTAGTAATACCAACCATTTTGTTAAATCAGCACCATGACTATGTTGGAAGCCACTGACTTCATTGTGTCTGCCTAATGGAGTACATAGCAGCACAATTTTGGGGGTTCTACAAATGAACGGCTTCAAGTTTGCTTTCACTTCTCCCTTTTTTTTCTTTTTTTCTTTTTTACATATTAAAGTCCAATAATATCGACCATGGCTGCTGACTGTGCTGGTAGAATGAAAATCTTAACTGCCAGGACAGAATTATTAATCATCTGCTGGACGTGTTTTTGTGCAGGCGAGCGTCCCTTCAAGTGCAGTCAGTGCGACAAGGCCTTCAACCAGAAGAGCGCCCTGCAGGTCCACATGGTCAAACACACTGGAAAGAAGCCCTTTAAGTGCGAGGTGTGCAGCATCAGGTTCACCCAGAAGAGCAACATGAAACACCACATGAAGAGATCCCACGGCTACGGTGAGCAGCTCACAGCGTCGCGCCAGTAAACATACAAACCCAACCACGAACACCAGTGGGTATAACCAGCTGTTTGTGCAGCTGGTCAGTGAAAGACAGTAAAGACTTTTTCAAACCAAATCAGACATTGCGGCGATCACTACCACTTTGCGCAGAGGAGTGAGAGCATCAGTCAATTTAAATCAAGTCTTTGTACTCTCGTTTGGCAGAGTTCTTTAACTCTGTTTGCCCTGACCTGCTGATTCGCCACCGCAGCGTGACATTGGGGTTGCATTCCTCCAAAAGCTGACTCTGCAGGTTAATCAGACTACCTACATAAAAATTATTGGGATGATGTCTGATTTGGTTTGAATGAGCCCTAGTAATCTCACTTGTCTCTCTTTAGACGTATTTCCAGGGATGTAATGATAGATAAGGATTTTATAATGAACCTTAACTTTTGATGTTTGTGTGAGTGCATGTCATGGCCACCAGAGACATGGACACACACACACACACACACACACACACACAAATACACAAATACATCTTCCATATAACAGACATTGTGTTTGCAAGGCACTGTGCATCAAAAAGGTTTCTCTCAGCACTTCAGACTTAGAAAGGCAACGTCCCAGTGGAACGTTTAACTGTCTCCTTCTCTAGATTTGTGTCTGTTGATCTCGGCTTGATGATACTTCTCATTATGTGTTGAGAATGGGCCTTATGCAAGCGCTCACTCCACCCAAACGCTCGCACCTAATGTGTATGCACACACACGCCCTCCATCTCACAGTCTCTTTGTTGTAGAGCAGACTTGTATTGTCGAGCAGAAACACTGATTACTGGTCCATCGGCTTTGTTCCCTCAAAGCCGTCAGCGCAGCGTCCTGCTTCATATCAGCAAATGCACATCCTGAATGTTAAGTCATTACTTCAGCTGAATTAACGACTTTGCATCGATCACAAATCAGCTGTCCCAAACGCACACACACGCTGAGTCTGTGTTTGGGTTTGAGATCAGACACACAGAGATTGTAGACCTGGCAGTTAAAACTCCACGATGTGGCAGCGTACTAATGGGAAATTGAAAATACAACCACCCACTTGGGTTTGTTATGTAAGCCTGGCTTCTAGCTGCAAATGTTTCCGTCCACACCCTGTCTCTGGAAGCAGGAAACAATTTGAAGCCTCTGCAGGAACAAATGGCTGTAAGTGTAGGAAGAAAATGTACAGTTTCTTGCAGTATAATGTCACAGGAAATGTCTTGACACACTGTGGACCAGGAGATTTTGAAGTGTGAGTGGTCAGTGTTTGAGATTTCATGTGTGCAAAAGTAACAGACATGTATCCTAGCCACTTTAGCATCATGGCTCCAGCCAGAGGTATCAGTCTGGGTCCATCAGTAAGAAAAAAGGGTTGTCAACAAACATTTTACATCATAGTTTCCTGTAAACAACTTTAACACTTATTGTCGTCTGGGCAAATAACTTTGTTGGTTTTAGAAACAGCAACGACTGAACTGTCCGCAAAATGTATGTTTACAGATTTGTGCATTTCTGTCTCTCAGTCTAATAATTGTTTTTCCAAACAGCTGAACTGTGTGCTGCCATGTTGGAAGCACTGCAGTTCAGTTATTTTATTGTAATGGAAGCAACATTGGAAGTTTATTGAGGTTTGGAGAATTTGTCTTTGTTTTACTACAGGCGACATTCTTCTGTACCCGAATGCATTAGAGTGCACACATGCTAAATATAAAAAAATCTGTAGAGCAAGCGCCCCGTATACAGAGGCTGTGTCCTCGCACAGCGGACTCAGGTTCAATTCCACTCGTGGTCCTTTGCTGCATGTCAGTCCCCCTCTCTCTCCCCTGTTTCCTGTCCACTCTTCAGCTGTCCTGTATATAAAGGCACAAAAGCCCCCCACCCCCACCCCCCAAAAAATCTCAGCTTTATTTTAAACTGAATCAGATTTTGTTTCTGGAAAATACCAGGATCTCAATTCCCAATATTCCATCTACAACTGCACATGAGCGAAGGCATGTTCACGGGTTTAAAATGGTTTAAAACGTTGAAGTGAATCACTGATTTAAGTTTCATCTCTCTTAATTAGTGTTGCTGTCGGGGCACACACTAATGCGCTCGCAACCTAATAAATATGTGTTTGAAATATTTCAGATGCAGAGAGAAGAAGAGGATACGATAATTAAACAACTCCCAGTGCAAAACTCCATTTCAGTGCACAACCTGCAGCAGCAGGGGAAAAAAAATGCATCCGCACTTGTTAATTTATGCCAAAGTGACTAATGTTGTTGTTTTGTGCAGGTATCATTTAAAGCTGGATGCACAGTGTCACATGGCTGAGTTTATTCCACACTTGGGTCAAGTCTTATTATTATGGGGTGCAGTAGACATGGAGTTCACAAACGGCAAACAGAGAGAATATGAGATGTTAAAACAAATGGATGAGTGAGGTGGGGAAAATTGCTTTTCGACTAATGGTCTCTCTTGCATGACAGCAGCAAACACATTAAATCAAATCAGAGCTGCCGCTGCAGCTCTGTGTGTTGTGTTAATGAGTTGTTCAAAGCACTGTTACCAATCTTGGCGAGGATTTTAGAGCACATCAGTTATGAACCCCCTTTTCATTCTTCATGTTTTTCCTCTTTTCTCCCTTCAGGTCAGATCCAAGAAGTGACCCTGGGCCAAGACGAACCGGCGCCGCAGGTCGAGGTCACGCCCGAACTTGACCTGGAGGTGGTTCCTGAATCATCTGGAGACTGGCACAACGTCTTCCCATGACCGCAAACCACACGAGTCCTTGAGTCAAAAAGCCCTGCACAGTGTTATGAGCACAGATCGAGTTTTACATCTGAAAAGCAAAGCTTTGTTAAACATTTTCCTCCGCTCAAGACGATTATTTGGTTAGAGAAAGATTGAAGACATTTTAGATTTCCTCCACCGCACATGGTGGGCTTTTACCCTGGTCGCAGTCCCCTGCTGTTTATCCAGATTAGCGGTGATGTAAGGGGAGTCTGGTTCACTGTGATTGGCTTAATGACGTTTATCTGTTCTGCTGCTGTCTGATTGTCATCAATATGATGACCTCCAGAGAGGTTTGGTTCAGTCAACACAGGCATCCCAGAAAGTTCTCCAGTCAGACATGTCTCCCTTTGCCGAGCCTGAGAGGAAACTGTATTCTGCGAAAAATGGATGAGTGTCTTGTTTCTTCATTATTTGTCCGCTCACAGGGACGTATGCAGGCTGCAACCAGCTGCACTGCTGTCAAACAGCACGTGACAGAAAGATTTATTTTAAATAAAAAATTTTTTTTTACATATTTATACTGTTCAGATTCTGTCATTCAAAGTTTGTTACATGTTTGTTTTAGTTACAAAAAAAATCCCAAAGCGGTGTACCAAACATGTTACAGAACAGTAGCGAGTCTTGAGGACACTGAGGATTTGATGCTGTTGGAGCTTTTTGACTGAACACGTCAGCGTTGTGGTTCCTGTTGTTTTTGTATCATGTAAACATTCACACCACTGTCCTTTTCTTTACTTGTGGTTCAATCTGTAAATAGTGTTGTTAGATTCTGTATATTTTCTGATTAACTGCCACATCTTAGATTGGTTGAAAATATGTAATTAGAGCATAATACAATTGTTATAAAGCAAGCCAGTGTACAGACAATAAGCTGTTTTTTTTTTTTTTTTTTGCAGTTGTATTTTCTATTGTCAGATAATAAATTGAAATTAAAATAATTTTTCTACTAACTGAAAGTTGCATTTATTTCTTCATGAAACATTAACACTACCACCTTACAAGTAAAATAATTTTTCATTCTTCCTCCAATAAAGGAATAGATTCACATGACGGAAAACGTGCACATGCATGTGTGTGAGCAGGCAGGCGCTGTAACACATTCCTGCCACTGGACAGCAAGTCAGCACATATGGACAAAAGCAACGTACAATTAAAAATATTTTTCACTTTTGCTTGTTTCAATCAATATTAGATTTTGAGTGTCGGCATGATGGGTAAATGTAAAATGTAAATTCTTGAAAAGAAAACTCCACTCAAAGCTCAAAACTCAAAGGGCAGACTGTTTGAAAAACACGATGCAGGTGATTGGATAAACCTGGCGGACTGACCAGTCAGATCAACAAACCCTGTGACCAGCGGAGCCACTTAGTGGATCAAACTCCCATGGCAGTCAGTTGGAAGAAGAATGAAAATATTTTTTTCCATCAAAAGCCTTTAGTGTCATTCTTAGCTTTTATGTCAGTGAAGCAGTTCTCTCCAACTTTGATAGAACTCATGCTATGGTAGCATCTACACTAACCTGTTTAGAAACCACCACCGTTGTTTGAATTACTTCCCTTCTTATTGTTGGCACGCCTAAAGCCATGCTTGTAGCTGCCAGAAGACCCTCTTTAAGAGATGTTGATCATCCCACTTAAACCTCTTACCTGGAGCCTGATCAAACTGATCACCGAGTGCAACAGGAATGTTGAGCTCTAGTGATCAGGATGGTTTTAACCAGGCTACTGACTACCTGGATTTAGAGAGTGATTAGCTTAGCTTCGCATAAAGACTGGAAGTAATGCTGCACGTTATTGAACAAACATCTAATTGCAATTATTTTTACTGATATCGATATGTAATTGTGATAATAGAGGGGTCAGAGATCTGTACCAAAGCAAAGTCTGTAGATCATGATGTGATGCCATGACAATTTTGCAGCACCGCGATATTTGAATTAAAATGGTATTTTGACATACACATTTCCCTTTTAACATACTTGCACCTTTGTGCAATTTGAAAGTAGGAGTAGACCATATTGCTTTAAAAAGGCAGCACTGACTTGACAAATATGTGCAAACTCTGTATTTCTGTTTCTTTTACTCTCCATTGTGATAAAAGATGAACAGATAGGCCTAAATACTGTCAGAACATTCCAGAGTTAAAAAGTCCTGTCTCATGCTTTCACAAACTTTGTAACTAGTCTAGACTGTAACTTTTGTAAGTCTTAAGACTCAAAGATCTGCTACTGAAAACCAGCCTCCAAGAAGCAACCCCACCAAATCAATCGCATGCTGTAATTGGCTGTTGTTTTCAGACTAAATTCTTGCAAACACCTTAATGTTTACCTGAATTCACCAAACAAGATAAAACGGGTGCATGTGGTGGGTCTGATTTATTACTGTTGAATGGCAGGACTCACTGAGCCCCCTCTCCGCTTTATCTGAAGCTGAACTGATTGCCGGTTTCCCCTCCTGGGTGTTGCTCCATATGGAATGAAAATACACAAAAGAGGATTAAAACTTATCTTGTAACTCTTGGCAAGAAAATCACTTTCCTTATTTCCCATTTATATTAGACTATTTCTCCAGGAGTTCATTGAGGCCACATTACAAAACTGTCTGTCATTGTCATTTTTCTTTTTCAATCTCCCTTACAGCACTTTCCATTCTCTCACCACACCTAGGCCCATCCTCTATTTTTCACTGTTTGTGTTCTTCTACTGACATTAATACATTTAGCTATAAAATTAAAATAAAATACATTTTCTTTGTACTACAAAGAAACTTTTCCTCTGCCTATTACAGGGCCTGATATCTAATAATTTACTCAAAGTTGCCTTATTAAACATGTCAGAATACATCTAACAGTTTGAAATGTCTATCTATCTATCTATCTATCTATCTATCTATCTATCTATCTATCTATCTAT
>JAQLOL010000025.1:19063955-19087632 GCA_029783665.1 Naso thynnoides
TGACATAACTATTGTAATACTTTTATTGTTAAATTGTTTTCCATTTCCACAGTTTTGTGTGACTTATGCATGAATTAGAAAAGTAACAAATAAACGAGTTCTTGCATGTTTTGTTGAAAAATTGAAATCATGGCAATTCATCTGTAAAATTAACAGAAAAGGAAATTTCTGAAAACATACAAGAGCTTCGCCTTTTTAGCCAATTTTAACAACTTTTTTCATCAAAACCAATCAGTTCCTCTAATTGTTGATTCCTGGATTGAATTAAACAAATGTATTTTATCCTGGAAACATCAAAACATCACTGCTTCACACTTGGATGGAACAGCTTACACGGTCATATAGTAGGTGACTGATACATTTTTGGCATTTAGGTAGAAAAAGATGAGTTGTACAGCTCTCATTACACGTCTGGGGTTTAAATCTCTGAGTGATTATGCAGAAAGTTTCATGTTTAAATACCTTCGTGGCATTTCTGTTTGGGGTATGCAAAAATTGCTAGTCAGCACTATCGACCTTTGTGCAGTCATCTCTTTCTGCCAAGTTTAAATACAGCACCCCCCCCCACCCTTCCCCTTTCTTTATTAAAAAGAAAAATAGGACTATCTTCCTCTGTTAATCCTGTCCCACCAAAATAATTTTAAATATAAAAAATAATTTTCATATATTCCCACAAGAGAGTCTCCTCTATCTGAGTCATGTTGCCCCCAACAACCTTTGCTGCCTCATGATTCAGGGTAAGCACGAACTCGCATTTGCACACACAAGCATAAGGACCTTAGATTAAGTTCTGTTAACGTCGACAAATGAAGTAGAAGGCAGCCTCACTACAGCCATCCACAGAGGAAATAATGAAATGAAACAAGGATAATGAAGAGCAGAGTAATGCCTGTGTTATCATGAATATACGCTACACGCATATGAAATGGAGAAGTCAGCCTGCAAAGATGAAAAATGGGAATGATGTGTTTGAAAATGGGCCCAGGTGAGGAAGGAAACGAGGGCGTTATCACTGATGTGTGGACAGATTATGGCGGCTAAAGTGGTTGATTGTGACTAAATGGAAAAAGAGTCACAGGCGTCATGTTTGAAGGCTGTTTTAGATGTGGATCTCACGAGCCCACTCGGTTTAATTAGGCATGATGCCTGTGTTTCAGGAGTTTTTTAAACCACCTACCAGGCCTATCTTGGCTGCTAGTCCTCTCCACTGGACGTGTAGAGAAACACAGACATAAGGACAAGAGGTAAAAAGGAGTCGGGACAAATAGAAATGTGTGTCTTACTCAGCGCAAAGGCAGGATGGGAAGGAGAGGAGGGTCCGTCCAGGGGGGAAAGTCACAGGGTCACAGGGGGGCAGGAGCGGATGAGGAGCAGAGGGAAGGGAAGCAGATATGTGGGGGAGAGGAGAGAGGAGCAAGGCACACGCTCACATTGGAAAGAGCACAAATTTAGTGACAATGACAGAAACAAAGCAAGACTTAGAGCATAAAGAAAACAATGGCTAAAATACAGGAGAAGTTTGAAATGCACTGTATTCATTTTCTGCTCAAGTGTTTGAACTTGTATGTTTCTGTGCATTTGTCACACTTGATTTGCAGTGAATAGGTTTTCAAATTTAATGGCTCACAACTTATTTGCTCAAATAAAATCCAATTACAGACATCCACTTCAATACGATAGTAAATAGTGCACCCTTTCCCTTATTCATGTTCTTGATTATTTTGCCGACTTTATTGATTATAAATGGTCTCAATGATCTATATGCAGTTTCTGTCTGCCCTTGCAAAAAAGAAAAGTGAGGCAAGGAAGCTTAATAATTTTTTTTAAATATTTGTTTTTTCTCACAGAAAATTTAAAGATTTGAAGTTTCAGTTTCGCATTCTGGTTGTTTAGTGGTGCATAAATTACCCAAGAGGTCAAATCCCAGACCGTCTCTTTCTGTCTCTGTTCATGTAGTCACATTGAAAGTGACTTATAGATAGTATTTACAGCATTTCCTATCATTTATTGATCTTAAAAGAGTCCTTCATGCACTACTATCATCCAGGCTGGATTAACATAAACTCCTCAACCTGTGCATCTCTCAGGCTGCCATTTGCTGTTTACAACTAACAGTCTTGACTGGCTCCCTTTTCATTTCAGGTTTGTTTTTTTTGGTTTTTCCAACAAATCTTTTCATGATCTCACCCTTACATCTCAGAACTTCCTATCAGACCTGTCAGATCCTCCCACGGTTGCATGTCAGCTGCGACTCATGCGTGGAAATAAATGATGGGGTTGCAGAGCTTTTTCTGTAGCAGCTCCTCTGTCCTGAAATAACCTGTTGGAGGCCAGTAGACAGACTGAGTCTGTTGATACCCTTAAAATCCACCTCCAGATCCACTCCTGTCCTCTGGCTTTTAAATATATTTCACCTGTCTTCATTCTTATCTGATTCCTTTGGATTGAAATGATGTTTAAACTTGTTTTTTACTTAGACTTTGCATCATTTAAAGCTAAACTTGTTTCTATTTTATATCATCTCACAATGCGTTTTGTGTTTTATCTCCACAATGCTTTTATACTTGTACAGAGATGTATGTATTGTCCTTTGCAAAGCACTTTGGTGCACAACCTGTTTTTTTTTTTTTTTAAGTTTTGTACAGACAAAATGAATTTGATTCGTGAATCAATAAATATAGCATTGGAGAACTAATAAATACAATAGTTAATTCAAGCCCCAATTGTAGGACGAAAGATTTTAGCATTCTACTATTTTTATTTTCCGTGTAGGTGCAAACTTTAATTTCAAAAATACAAATGCAGACTCACCCTAGACTTGGGAGGGGCAGGGGACACCTGAAGAGGAGTTAATCACAGAAAGTAAGAAGAGGCTATGTTTGTGAATGACAAGAGAAGGTAAGAGCAAAGAGAAAAACATGGAGGGAACACTGGAAGAAACGGGGATGGTGGCAACACGCTGATGCAGACTCCAACAGTGCACTGTGAGAGCATCAGAGGTGTTGTGAGTTATTTGTTATGTCTACTTACGATCGTGCGGAAGAAATGGACCACAGCGTTTTCTGCTCCGCGCTTACGTGGGGAAGTGGCAGAGGCTTTCTGAGGGCCTGGAGAGAGAGCACCTCGGAAAGATCCCTGCGAGGAAAGGAAAGCAAAGGAAAGGTATGATAGACCTGCATGTTAAATAAATGAATGCTTATGCACAAAACAAACTTGACTGGATCTAACTCAAGGATGCTTAAATAGAATTATACAGGGATTTTCTCAAAAATCTGTCTGAAAGAAGTCACAAAAATAGCAAGTCTTGACATGAATGTACACTTGTGTACATTCATGTCAAGTGAGTGTGGGTGGGTTCTCCCGTTGCTTACTTACCTTTGAAACAAAACAAAACAAAAAAAAAAGAACTTGAAATGTTGACAGATTCCACACACACTGTGTTCTTGTGTTGAAACAGCACCAAAGGTATTGGCTGGTGGTAGACGACGGCAGCTCAGATTGCTCTTAAACTATCAAAACGTACCAGAAATACAAGTAAAAACTCTCTGAATTGACAGTAAATAGATTTTACAGTAACTCCATTCTATCTAATGCATGTGGGCTGACCATCATTCAGGACAATGGATGCTTGTGTTGGCACAAATGGTGATTCAGTACAATTTTGGCAGTATTACACCGTTGCATTTCACTTGTATGTAAAGTAATACAGAGATCAAGTCTGACTGGTTAACTGATTAATACTGCAATAGGCAAATCTTTCACAAATTTAATTTAAATTTAAATTTCTATATTAAAAAGACACAGTTGCTGTGTGATATACGTAAAGCTAGTGATAGAGAGGTACATGTGGTGGATAACAGTTAAGATAAGCAAGTCTTGCTCCAAAAGGTCTTTTTCTTCTTCTTTTTTTTTCTTTTCCATCAAAAATTGGCTATTTTCACTATCTGTATGATCTTTATAGAAGGCACTTTCATAAAGTGAGAACTTTTTTTTTTATCCTTAAAACTTGTCAGAAGTGGCTGTTGAGATGCAGCAACCTAAAAAAATAAACTTTTCTTTCTGATCAGTGCTTCTGAATAACCTCCATTCACAGATATTCATTCAGTCCAACTTTTACAGCAGCCTTTAGACAGACAGCTTCCACCTCGTTAACCTTTCGTAGCTGGCAAAACCTTTGGCCACAAATTTTTAAAAACATTCAAAATGGAACAAATGAGCAGCTGAGTCACTTTTTTCCTGTCAATGGCTTGATCTTAACAAATAAGATTAATAATCGTCACAAAGTCCAAATATCAATGCAGCAAACTTTACAAAGAGCATGTCAGTAATGAGGTCGCTTTGCCCTGACATTTAGGCCTATGTGAAGACTCTGCTTCTTGACAAACAAAAACATTTAATAAGTCATACAAACAGCACACACACATTAAAGGTGAAATTTAAATTCTTTTAATGCCAAACACCGTCAACAACTTTCAGCTGATGGGAGAATAAACTCATTTCTAACCACTCTTTCAGGTTAATGCAACCTCTTTCATCCCTCTCTCTGACCCCATTAATACATGAGGGAAGTGTGTTTGTGTGTGTGTGTGTGTGTGTGTGTGTGTGTGTGTGCGTGTGAAGAGGAGGGTGTGCTGCTGATGATTCACATCCATTATCTCACATCAAACGACCTTAAGGCAAAAGAAAGAGGGGGAACTTTCACCACCGACACACTATTTCTACAACATGATGGACATGTGATCTCAGGTGATGCATCACTTTAACAATTTTTGTGAAAATGGGGCATCCAACTTTTATATCAATGCAGTGTAGGAAAAAAAGAATACAGAGAAAAGGTTCCCGTCTAGCCCACACAGAATCCATTCAAATGGAAATTTACATAGACAGAAAAACACGACTTAAATAAAGGGGATTTTATTTCCATTTAGAATTTTTAAAAAAAGCAAATTTACTGTGATAAAAATGACAATTTGAGCTATTTGAATATCCAGCCTTGCTGTTGTTGACGTCAGCATGTATTTTCCAGCCCCGTCGCTTTGCCAGTGCTTTAATAGTGACCTTTTTTATGTCCTCTCCTGTAAGAGCGTGACCCAGTGTGTCCTTTTACTTCTGTCATGATGTAATGACGAGAAGAGGAAACAGAAATAAAAGCACGGAGAGGAAACAGAGCAACCTCAGAGGCCACCTTTGTTTGGCAAGCAAAGAAGAGAAAAAGGAAGAGATGGGAGAGATAATAATGCTGTTTGAATTCTGCCGGTTCAGTCTCAAATATGCCAGTTGTTCCTTTGATGAATCTAGGCTCTATACTGCTCTTCTCATCTCATATCTTAAAACACCTTTTTCTGTCTTTATTTTTTTTTTCTTTTTTGAAATGTAAAAAAAGTGCAAGATGACATCAATTAACTTAATCTGCATCCACGTCAAGTGACAACTACACTTCTTTGAAGGAGGTTAAAATATGCTCTTGGCATGCTGTTAATGATGATTGAGATTTTTAAACCTTGAAAGATGACACAGACATTCTGACATTTTTTTTTTTTTTAAATGTTTCTGTCACCTAATTAAAAGCTGTTTTATGTTCAGGATATTTCCCCTCTGCAGCTTAGCTTGCTGCACTTCTCAAGCTCTCAAGTTTTTTGTAGAGTTGCAGTTAATGATCCCTGTTTACATCTGTGGCGAAAGAGGTTAGGTGTGAGTGTGTGTCTCAGTGAAAAGATACACGCACATTTATGCTGTACAAATTTTCTGACTGATAGAGTTTGGATTTCTTTGGGTTTTTTTTTTTTTTTTTGGCTATCCTCTCATTTAAGATTACAAATTCTTTTAGAATTTTGACACAATGTTTTGCCAAATGTAAGTCAGTGGGATCATAAAAGTGTCGACAATCTTGCAGGAACATGATGGTTTAATTTAAAGACAATCGTCACAGTTTTAGGACATTTTGGTGAATCTACAAATGTTGACCCTTGGCACATCCTTGTTGTTTTAATTCACCTAATTATTTGTCATATTTTTTATTTGTTTAATTAGTGGGCCTGGCTTCATTACATTAGGCAATTAGCAGCTTAAACACTTTTCCAAAAATAGACAGATCTTTTACCTTTTTAGCTGTTCCAAAAAAACGAAAGGATGCTTTGCTGCCTTTTCTCACTGATTCTTTTCCATAAGTTTAACATTACTGCTTAAAAAATTAAATCATTTAATTCATGTGCTGCTTAAATGCATCTTTTGAGGTGAAACGTTTTCTTGCCTGTTGTTCAATGCACGGGTTAAGGTCCTGAATTAATCAGTAGTCCACACCTTAAATGCCAATATGACAACTTGAAAAGAAAGTACGAGGTTCAGGCTCACTTCAGCAGCACTACACGAATGATCTTGTCAAATAAATAACATCAAATTACATCAACTCCTTCCTAAAACAGTTTCAGTAAAAACTGAACATTATAAGTAAACTTGAAAAGTGGAGTTATTACAAGAAAAAGGAAAATATAAGTAAGACATTTGGAGTTCGTCAGACTCTTAAGCTTCCTTTTGTGTCAGTCACATAATTTAGCAGGCAGATGTCCCAGATTGCATCATGATGAAATGATGTAATGACCCAATGCTTTCCTGTGTGTAGCAGATATGGAGAAGTTACTCAGATTTGGCTCAGTTTGGAAGCCACATTTTCATTTGTTTACATAGAGAGGAAAATGCACCAAATGCAACACCAGGTCGATGTGTGGAGCAGACGAAGTCAGCCCAGATTCCATCACCCTGTTTCAGAAATCAGCTCAATGAATAACCCCATGCCAGGGAGGATATTAAATATTAAATGGATAAGAACAGACCCTAGTTCTTAGCCAAAATGTCCCTCACTGATGATTTTGGGAAAGAAAATAAGAAATTTAAAGACAGTTGGGAAAACAAGGGTAAAGTGCCGAGTGACAGTCGAGGAAAATAGCAAAGCGTGGCTTCAAATACAGTTATTTTACAGGAAACAAAATGTCACAAATGTTGCTTCTCGACGCTTCCTGGTCTTGTGGTGCCTCATAATTTAGTAAGACTTTGAATCAGGAGAAATGCGGTTTCAGCGTTACAAGACATGCAACTCTTTTTTTATTTTAATAATTGATATTAATGCTGACTTGTAAAAGTCTGATTGCAATAAAGATGTCAGAGGTTGAAAATCATATTCTTTTCATCACGTCGCCGTGTCTCTGCTGGCAGAGACGAATGGAGCTTGCCGTTCTCCAGTGGAAATGAGATGCAACTGGAGTCACTGCACATTTAAATACCTACGGCTCATAAATACTGCAGGCTGCAGCCTTCAAATTGTCAAAAATTATATTATTTGGGCTCCAGGTAAATTATTATTTTACAGTAGTGTTTCCATTATATGCAACTCTATAATAGAATAGGCCATTTTCACAACACTGTGTAAGTGTTCACTCCACTCGGATCATCTGACAGATAGATTAAGATTTCACATAGAAACATAGTACAGGGATATAGATTTAAGTGCTGAACAGGGCAAGAGAGTGACGAGGTGCATTTCCCAAACTGTTAACCCCTGACCTTCTCATTTAAAACTGCGAAGTCGGTTGTAAGTTTGTTGTAAGCTGTACGTTTTTTGCACAGTAAACTGAGCAGCCTCATTTCTTTCTTTCTTTTTGCACCATTACACGTAAGCTGCACCGTATACACAGATAGTATTCAGGTGTTAAAAAAAAAAAAAGTCAGAAATCTGGATTCAGGACACACATGAGGTTGTAAATTATTTGTGCTGCAGTTTATCAAAAAGGGCAGGTTAAAGGTCACACCCACATCTCCTGAGGTTAGAGGTGACAGCACGGTCAGTAACCTGTGTCATTATTTAAGAAACTTAATAATTAATTCTGAGCAGTGAAGACTTTGAAATTCATAGTTTAGAATCTCGGTATTCATTATTATCTTCATGATCAACATGAAAAACACGTCAGCCTTCTTCGAGGCTCCACTCACTTCACTGCAGCTCTGACAGTTGGCTGACAGCACTCCTTTCATCAATTTCCTCACAATTAACCTGTCTGTCCACTAGTGTCAGGCTTTGCATGCTCGCTCAAACAGAAGCAGGAGATTTTTATTTATTTATTTATTTTTAATAGTCGCGCTCTTTCAGATTCATGAACAGAGGCTGATTGCTAATTGATCTGGCTGCCAAACACGGCAGTGGAGATTCACAAACACTGCAGCTGCAGCCTGTTGTTGCCCTCTGGAGAGCAATTGAGTCCTGTGCCTCCAAAGCTCCAAACACCAAATATAACAAAGACTAATTACACAACAGTCTGTGCTGTCATGCAGAACAGATGAAGGGAAATGCAGCCTTAAGTTCTTAGTGGTTGTATGCATTACAAAAGTATTAGGAATATTTTCCTTTTTGTTGAGAAGAGAGGAGTATGAGTTTTTTTTTGGCAAGCCATGATTTTGAAGGTAAAGCCTGTAGTAGACATGCTTCTTTAAAAAGCATGAATCATTACTTTAATAGTCCCCGTTCCATTTATCATTCACACAGTTGCACAAGTCTTACTAAGTCAAAAGCACTGAAGTAACACATGACCCAATCCTAAAAATGAAACCCTTGAGCAATATTGTACTTTTTGTTGAACTCTGAGGCCACATACACAGAGGATGCACATGTGTGACTGATGAAACTGGCCTAATGTAAAATCTGCGTTATCAATCATTAGCTGTTTGTATTTAAATTCAGTAAAGAAGCATGCCTGTCCAAAATCCTGGACAGTGTTTGTTTTCATTGAGCTGTAACTCCTGTGGCAGGGTGCCAGTTTCTTAGTCAAACTAACATAAAAAAAAACAACAAACAAACAAAAAAAGAAACAAAACACATTTATATATCTGAAATAAAAACTGAAAATGAGCACGAGAAGTCAGTCCTCATGAACATGTTCACGTTAATCTGTGTGCAAAGATGCTTGGCAGACTTTAAATGATGTGGCAATACTTCTCTTCAATCTGAGTCTAAATGAATGGATTTCAATTCATGCATGTCTCAAGGAAATAAACAACCTTGTGGTGATCACAAAGCTCTGAACCTTTGGTAGACAGGTGACTGATAAGAATGAAAAGTGTTTTACTCTCTGTTTTTCCATTTTATCTTCAGACTCACACAAACAAGTCAACCCATTCATTCCTATCGGGCTGGAACTCTGCTTTATATCAAACCCTGTCTGACATCTCCATCCTTTGCAATACGCTTGTGATTTTGTGACTAGACTCTGGAGTGCATTAGTTTGTCTTTAAGGGTATAATCTCTACCGTCTATAGCATAAATGTCAAAAATGAAGTTTTCTCAGATAGGCTGCTTTCTCTCATTTATTGAGGATTGAAGTAAAACATAAGAGTGACTGGCTGTGACCAGCTGTTAGCAGAGCAGTTAAAATGAGATTTATCATACTTTGACAATACAAGAAGCACCTTAAGTGAGACACTGAATCAAACACAAATTCAAACAAAACAAAGAGAGCGCTGAGAGTGTTGTTAAAAGAGTTTTAATCAAGCAATAATTCAAAAAGCTTAGAACAGGATCAGGTTAGGAACAGGTGAACGGTCACAACACTCCACAACAGATACAAACGCTTACAAGTATCCACTGCAAAGTTGAAGGCGTTACAAATCAGGGATCAGCGACGATCCACTGCTGGTTCAAACAAACTCTCCAACCGGGTCAAAGACACGTGAACCTGAGGTGAGCAAACTGATGTGAGGGGACCACTGACGCCCCCCCTCCATCCAAGACACTGGGGTTAGACTACAGTATCACAAGAGTTTTGGTTTGGATTGTGAGCTGTTCTGCTAAAGCCTGAATTACACACAGCAATCACTGCTGCGTTGCATTTTATGACTGATTCTATCTGCCATCCAGCAAAATTAAAATGCAAATTAAGACTGAAAAATGTCCTGACGAGTCTGAGTCTTCATTTCTGCTTGAGTGAATAACTTTCATGCGAACTCAGTTTTCCCTCCAATGAACACATAATTATCATCATCCCTGTGAGCTGAAATGCTCAGAAACCTGTCAGCATTCACATGCAGATTTCCCACAGCTGCTTCACGTCCTGAAGCTAGGCTTGGGCATTTTTTTTGGCATTCTCTCACAATTAATAATACATCTCTTTTGTACTGTCTTAATATTTTCTTAATTTCCAAAATCAGGCTTGGAATGACAATTCTATAAATAAATCATACAAAAGACATAAAAGCACAAGGGATCACGTTGTAAATTGTAATATTAAAATAAATTATGCATGCATGCATTCGCAAGATCCAACAGAAACCAGTGACAAGTTTCCCCTATAATACTGCAGCCTTGAAGTCAAAGCAGAGCACTACATTAAGAAAGAATATTGGTCTTCATGATGAATGCTTGCTGGAAAAATAAGCATTTGCAGCTGGAAGTTAGTGCAGGCGGATTTTTTAGCTCGAGGCAACAGAGGTGGGGCGGACCTGTCTGTCTTTCCCATTAGACGTGGACGCTCGTTAGTTGAAGGCAAACCCCTGGTGAATACATAAATATCTATATTTCTACAATTTTGTTTTGTAAACTTTTCATCAACAGGGAGAGCAACGTACAACTTTATGGCATTACAAGAAAAATCGAACAAATAATGCATGAAACTGCTCACTAGCCTGGTGTGGAATCAAAGCATCGCAACTTCTTCTGTTGACTTTTTCCCTGAACATTTCAACATTTTACACGAGCAAAACAATATCTGATCGGCAGAACATTAAAGATTTGTCGCATACAGTAGATATAAAACCATTTGTTTCCTGAATCAGACACTGAACACCTCTCATAGGTGACATAAGGTGTGGGGGAAATGCATAATCCATGCCGTAGAAAGATTTATTTCAAAGCACCCTAACTGATGCTGTGCAGACGTAACAGGGCAGAAAAAAGCTTACAGTCAGAGAGAATATATATTATTTGTCTACATGATTTAAATCACTGCATAAGAGCTCTCCTTTCAAACCAGTATCAGTAAAGTCCACTTTTCGGTTTCCACTTCCTCTAAAGCACTTGCAAAGGGCTTTGGGATTTAGCTTCAGCATGTTACAGAAGTATTGTCAGGATAACCAAGATTTCAGTGGAGTTCGCTGCTGCTGTGAACTCAAAATTTTCCTCACATTTGGCGCTGAAGCGGCACTTCCATTCCAACACCACCTCCAGAGTGCATCACTGATCACACGGCCCACTTGCAGCAGTGCCAAGCAGCCCTACACATCTTTTAATGGGTCCCATTCTCTCTAAACTTAACAGCAAACTGGGAACACCAAACCACCAATAAAACTTGCACTCTTCCTTAAGCAGACCTCATCAGGAAGGGTTTAATACTTTGGTAATGGTTGAAATCGTGGTATCTTGACAACACTAGAGTGCAGAGTTAATAAAAGCATGGCAGACATTAATGCCACATAGTCACTCGTCTGCAAGATAAGCCTATTCTTACTCTTGTTTATAGTCCCAAACCTGGGGTGATAATATGCTCCCACTCCAACACACGTCATTATATGCTAATATACATCATATATCTCTTAGATCATTTTTAGCATAATGTGATCGTTAACGTCGAAAGTGACTTAGCGGACTGCTTTACCGTGCCAGTAGTGAAGTGCCTCCCTGTGGCTGCCTCATCTCAAAGGTTTAAGTCTCCAGAGACAAGAGAAATCAAAGAGACTCACTCTCTACAAGGAAGCTGTATGAACTCTCTGCAGTTACTAATGCCTCTACAAAATGCAAAATCATGTACTGGGATTACATCTCATTTCCCCGTCTCTCACATCATCATCATCATTTAGAGAAGTACCTGAGCTGAAGCATGGCTGCTCTTAACTCCAGTTTGACAAAAGTTCTCATAAACAAACTGCATAACAGCAGCAACAAGTGATCAATTACACCAAGTCACATCTACAACAGACATTAAATCCAACTAAAGAGAAAAATGCTACTCATGTCAGTACCATTCAAACAAAAGAAAAACAGAATGTAGAAATTTACCCTTAACTGATTCATAATCACAGCCTCTTCGTAATAAACATTTTAAAATCAACAATTTAAAATAAAACAAAACCCACCCAAAGTCATCATCATCCAGTGACCGTTTAATATCCATTAGCCAGTTAATGTGAGTCATAGGACAATTTCAGACTTTGGTTCACCTTAAAAACAACAGTAAAATCAACAGAAATCTATATAACATATATGTTTTAAAAAAGTCTTGCAAGATCTGTTAAAGAATCTTAAGTAAAAAGTGATTCTGGGGGTGAATCAGCCAAATGAACTGAGATACATGACATGGGTCAAGTTTTCCCCCCACTTCCTCACCTTGCTCTTCCTCTTCTTGTCCCCTCCGAAGAACTTCCCAATCTGATCCAGGAGGCTGGGGTTCTTCTTCCTGCGGCCCAGCCCGAAGGCGGCCTGTGCAGAGCTGCTTGCGGATGCCATGGTTGTGTTATTGGTTGGTGGTGTATTTGTATTTGTCAAAGGTGGGCTTTTTGTCGTCTCTTAAATGAGAGAACGAAAGACAGAGGAGGGGAAAGAAAAAAGGCAGGGAGGGAGGGGAAAAAAAAGCTAGCCTATTCTAGGTCCTGTTCGGGGTTCTCCGACCCGCACTCTGAAGCCGCTCCGCTGTGCTCCTGAATGGTCTGCAGCTCGTCCGATTCGGAGGGTCGGTCTTTGAAGGTGTTGTCCTCTCGGCCCGGGGCATCTCGGGAGAAGAGGCGGACCAGGTGGGGGCGTGGTGTAGCGGCGTCAGGGTCAGCTGTGCTGGCAGGGAGCCAGGGCTGGTGGGGGCCCTCAGCGCCCGTGGAGTCAGTCACCGCCGGCTTCTCCGAGATGCAGCCATTGTTCTGGTTCGCATCTGCCTCACCCAGGCCTGCGCAGAAACAACAAGGGTCATCTATGGGCTTGAGCCTGCATGGCACACAACAAACCACAGCAGCACAAAGGGCCTTTTGACGAGACAGTGCCCTTCCTGCTGCAGCAGAGACCACATCTGAACTTGAATGAACCTTACCTGCTGATCCGGAAAGGATTCAATGTGAGATTACAGACGTGAGAAACGTGAAAGTGTGACCCAAAATCCTAAGTACAGTTTTTTGGTTTTTTTTTGGTCTGTCACCTCCATCTGTTTTCTTAGCTGCAAACTTCTGACTCAAAATACTTTTGTACCAAGTTAGCTCACTCTTCCCATCTTAAATTGACATGGTAATTAATTTTTGACAGTGACACCATTAATAGTGAGCTCATTCGATCTTGTTTATAAAATTACATTAAAATGAACTGAAACCAACCCGATACAAATAAAGCTGCAACACCTTTGCAACAGAGTGAACCCCTGTGCAACTGTGTAAAAACAATGCACACTTAAATGTGTAAGTTCCAGTGAGATGGAGGTACAGCTGCGTCTCTAACGTCCACTTTGACAGCAATCCATTAAGTTAGCCAGCTCCCACAGCAGAGGACATCCAGTGCATTCCTGCCTCCGAGACAATATCAACACTGTACTTGCAGAAATGGTGTAGCACTACACCAGAGAATCTGCATGCTAATACCAGCTGGAACAGAGGCCTGTTGTCAGGGCTGCATAGTTATTGCAGAGGGACAAAGGGCCTACTGTCACGAAAATAACTCCTATAAGTATGAATTTTCAACCCAATGCTCGATGACACTTATCTGATTTGGGTCCTGAGAGCAACGAGGACACTGCCCCTGGGTGCAAAGCAGAAGCTAGTTCTTTGCCGTATGCTTCGTAGAAGCAAATGTGCTCGTGAAGCTGCATCCTCATACACAGCTGCATAGAATTACAGCGATGTAATTCGTCTAATGCATTATTTGCTGGCAGTAAAATCCGGAAAAATGACTCATTTGTTTTGTTACCAACAGTAAACATTTTATTGTACAATGTCCCTTACAGATTAGTCTGCTGCCTCCCTTGACTGACTGTTAATTTCCCACTCAGAGGAGAAAAAACGAGAGAGCTGCTGTTTTTCTCTCCTTTATTGGCCTGCCCATGGGTCCACTCAAATCAGCTCCATCATCCATCACCTGTTATCCCTCACCTAAGCCCAGCGGTGCTGCCATCCACCACAAGAATACTAATAAATCACAAATTAGGGAGAGAAAAACATTCTGACATGGCTGAACTTAAGCAGCCCTTCACAGTCCTTATTATCGCAGCGCAACACTGACTGCATGTTTGTCATAAAAAGGTGAAGTGCTGATGTATAAATTATGTATCAGTTGACTCCCCGTGCAGTGTTATTAAAAGTGCATTAAGTCGGCGTTTTAGTGTAGAAATGGAATGGACCATAATCCACATGTGGGGGACTGAAAGGAATATTGATCAATGCTGATGACTCAGCGATTACTGAGTGAGGTGCTGACATTTCTGTCAAATGAGAACTCACTCTGCTTTTTAGGAAACTTCCCCCACACAGTTTTAACTGAATAATGAGGAAGTTTGGTGAATCGAACTGAATTGTTTTTAAGCCCCAGAGCACAAATGGAATGGCAGCATTATTGATGTTCCAGAATTTATTATTGCTCATTACTCTTTAATTACTTTTTCTGTGATTTTAAGTCAATCTCTGCTCAGATGTGATAGCTTGTTCATCTGTGAAGTGAAAATACGATTGTAATTTTGTCTATTATCACTCACGGTATGCAGTATCAGACTGCTGTCTGTGCTGACATTTTCCAGGTGCCAATAGGGGTCTCATGAAGAACACACTGTATGATGATCCTTCAGTTATTTGTGATTGGGATCAAATGTTTTCAGCGTCTGCAAACCAAACCTCAATTATGAAAAAAAAAAAAAAAAATGTTACTGGACTCAAAAATAGGGAAAACATGGGAACACAGCTATCCTAATGAGTATGTCTTCAGTTCACATCCCTCAAACTAACATGCATTTTTCTGTGTGTATTTTAAGAACGGAGGAAGGACATCAGGGAAACTGGAACCGCAAGACAGCAGCCCCATGAAATTGTAAATAACTGTAATACCACAACCCCAGCAGGCTGGATAAAGAAGCAGGGAGGACAAGATGTCCCTGCTGGTTTGTTTGTTGCCTCATGAAGATCACCAACCCCTCCCAGAACTGCTTTTATTCTCAGGAGAGGTTTTTTAAAATTATTTTCTGTGATATATTCACCGTGAGACCCCTGCTCCTGTCACAAGCATTTCTTTCATACTGCAAGCACTATTAAGTCCAGCTCTGACAGTACAAACTGCAAGATGAACTGGACTGATTGAGGCTCAGGTAGCTCCTTTGAAGCTGACTGCTTCAGGGGCTGGGTCACTGACAGCCCTGTCACACTCTTTGTTACTCAGTGTGCTGACTTTTTAAGCTAGCCTGAGTCTAAATGTCTAAATTACGGTAAATCACATACAGTTTTTTCCTTCACAAATCCATTTTACCTTTAGTTTAAAGGGATATTTCCTGGCAAAATTTTGGTTTGTTAATCTATTACTCACCCTTAGATGTTTTGAACTTAAGAATTTGTTTTTCCCTTCCAGCATCCGTCCACGGTAAACGGATAATTTAAAAAATGAGGGCTCCATTTTGCTGGCTATAGAGGAACACTCTTGAAAGCATCAAAACTATCTGAAAGCCTCCATCCTAAACTCTCAGCAATTTCGCCTGGTTTTCAAGTCTTCTTTATCATGTCATATGCTCTACTTCAATTTTGACTAGAAAACTGCTAAAACAAACACATCTGATCTAATATTTTGTGTCGTATTATGTCATTCTAAACATCTGTGATCTGCTGCTCGAATGAATAAGGTTCTGTCAAAAACTGCAGAAACTTCTCTCTCTTTGCACCATCTATTTACCTTCACTTACAAGTTTGGAATAACTTTTTTGTATTTTTTAATGAAAGAACATAACGATAAGTAAACAAAGATGGCTGGTGAGAAGAGACGAGTTTCTGCAGCTTTTGACAAAACCATATTTATTTGAGCAACAGCTGACAGACATTTAGAATAACTAGCAGGACCTGAAACACTGGATAGAATGTGTTTGATTTAGTAACTTTCTAGCCGAAACAAAAGTGTTGTGATTATTAAGCCTGGGACATGATAAAAAAGACTTGGATTATACCACACCAAGCTGTTGAGGTTTTTGGATGAATGTTTTTAGCGGGTTTTGATGCCCTCAAGGATGTTCCTCTGTAGACTTCCATTTTTGAAATAACTTGTTTACTGAAGAAGGACACTGGAAGGGAAAAAAAAATCTTCAAGACGTCTAAGGGTGAGTGATTGACTAACAAAACAGAATTTTGCAGTGAAATGTGACTTTAACAACAGCAGCCATGAATTGGGCAATCAGTTCCAACCTCAGCACACCTAATCAATTCTTTTCCAATTGCAATAGTCTGTGCTGTCCAGCCTGACAAGGTTATACCAGTCTTGTAGTAAATACTTTCAGTATGACCTGCACTCACCAGTCAGCGCTTAAAAATCTCACTTTTGACGTGGCAGCTTATGATTGAACATCAGTATGTATCCACTGTAAAACACTGAATAAATTTAAAAGAGAAGCTTTTCATGTCATAGAGCGCCTAAGTCCCGCCCTTCTACTACCGTTCCATAAGACCTTAATTTGGAAAAAAACCCGAATGCAATCCTATGCAAGTAAGAAATTATTTTCTTGTCCCATTTGGCTTGTGCCATGAATTACACGTATGATGGTTGGCAAATTGAAAGATAAGTATTTAATGTCAAGAAAGTCGAATATTATCGTCAAACAGTAATGTAAAAACGTTTTCTTTATGCGTCAGCAAAGCTGACATGGCTGTTTTTTAGCACAGCTTCTTTTGTTCCTTTTGAACGATGGAAAATGAATTAAAAGAGGTAAAAATCATTACAAGCACGGGCATGCTGAGAACTGCAGCTGAGCAAACAGAGAGTCAGTCGGTTCTGTAAGAGATCGCTGTTAAGACGTCATGCGACGATTTAGTATGCAGTCTCTCTAATGGGGCTGGGCGATGAATTGATTTTAAATTGAAATTTGAATTAGTTTGTATGGAAGATGTTGAAAAATGAAAATCGTGAAAATCAGTTTTCCCCTTAACTAGGGTAAATACAGAAGCAGCCTCTCTGAGCTCAGGACTGAGCGATCTTTTAGTTTTTTTTATAAATGAAGTTTGGTAAGAGTTGGGCTGGCACTTCATTAATCTCAAATTGGGGGACTAATCTTTGTTTGGTCAAAATGATTTAGTTTGGTTAAAACTAGGTTTGCACTTTAATCCCAATAGAGAAATTCACGCCTGTTTGAAATAAAAACAACATATTTCAAATAATTCATTTGTCTTTTGTAGTTAAAAATAAAACTGAATAAAATCGAAAATCGAATGTGGTATGAAAAATCGGAGCTTTTATTTTTAGGCCATATTGCCCAGTCCTACTTTCCAAATATGTCTTTTCAAAGTCCTAGTCTTCAGCAGCTGTGTGATAAGCTGCGAGTTTCTTAACTTGCAACATCATCTTTTAAATTGACAAACATATTTGAGATTGGCCATACAATTTAAACAGGGTCAAAAAACAATTGCGTAATGACTACCTAGTAATGACTACCTTCTCCTACAAAGTTATGCTGTTCAAGTTCTGCGTCAAAGAACGCTTAGGCCATTTAGGGGCCAATTACGGAGTACACATGCAAGAGTAAATCAAACCCCAACCGCTTTGTCTGGGTGTGTTAGAAGACTGGACCTGTACATTACTAAACATTCTAGGCTGAACATAGACACAGACGGACGTCCTAGACAAGTCCTTCTGTGATTGTAAGGAGTGGTAAATCAAGCATCATTAATTGAGACATTGAACTCCTGTGGTCTGAGCTTTAACAGAAGTAAAGGAAAAAAAGTGGATCTGAGGCCAAACTCATGCTGCATGTTTATTATTACACAGAAAAGTCCTTGACTACATGAGGTTATATAAAAAAACCCTCACAAATTGTAAACGACAGTGAGGGCCAATTATCCAGCAGTGTGACGAGGAACATTGCAGAAACAACAGGAGGTCGCTGAGAGCATGTTGCCTTCACCTTGCCGGCCTCCCTCATAAATATCAGATTTATTCATGCCTTGAAATCCTGAGATAATGACCGTTTGACTGGTTTAGCAGATGGGTCCATGAGCTGGCAGAGGAGAAGACGATAAGGTCAGGATCTGCTGTCAAATATCACTCTGTCTGCCTTATTACCACCACATACTAACCTTTAAAAAAAATTGTTTCCGGTTTTTCATAATGCAGCCAAGACATTATGGCAGCCTGAGAGTGAAAAAAAACAACAGCCTTTCATCTTTTGTCTTGATTTGTTCACCATGGCAACTCCACAGTGTCCCTATGACAACTACTGAAATGCTAAGATGGCCTGAAATTACAGGGGGACAGTTGACGTCAAGTCCCAGATATCTAAGCCATCATCACTTCTGTCTCCTGCACCGTCCAGGTTAATTAAACAGGCGAAAATGTCAGAAACAGTCCATCTGATCTGTCCAGTGGAGAAATTTCATTGCCCTGCAAGAGCGGAAAGATCAGCATCTAGAGGGGAAGAGGTATGCAGGGAGTGGGTCTCAAGCTTTTCATTTTTCCTCCTCTTCCTCTGCGTGAAGAGGATGTGTAGCCTACTGCAGCTTCTGGGACAACAACAAGGCCTGTGGTGGGACTGAAGCACGGGAAGCATTCCTCTGAAAAAACAACCATCGCTATGTGGACCAGGACCAAACCTCCCACCTAGGAGCGAAAATCCTTCTGCCACTGCATTCATGGTGGATCTGAGGCACCCACAAGCCTCGAGAAAAAGACCTCTCTCTGTCTCTTAAAACCCTTCTGGAATTCAGCACAGCAGTCCAGAGATTTTTCTGGACGAGATAAGAGCTCCAGCAGAGCCGCTCCCTTCCTGCGACCCGGGCCAGGTTCACGACCTTTGAACTTCACACTGAGCAGTGACTTTAAATGGGAAGGATGCGTTTTAAAGAAGAAAGCAAAACACTGTACTCCAAGACAATAGTAAACTATAAATTGTTTTTGAAAGTCAAATTAAAACCAAACAACACTCAATTTCCTCAAACTGTCACCTGAAAATAAGGTATTAGCCACATCTGGCTTGCAGCAACATGAAATATAATAGAGGCCATGGCCTGTTATCGCCAACAGTTCCCACTGATTTGTTTACTGACAAACATTAGCTATTTTTTTCTCTATTTTCCATTTTTTTACACCTTTTTTTGTAATAAAACTTCTTTTTCTTGACTGAGGTTGATCGATGTATTTGTTGTACCACAGTGGCTTGTTGTAAATTCTCTACAATATCAAGAAAACATCCTGATAATTTGTTTTTATGTGACCGTTGTCATTGTTAGAGATACGACGAGTTGGGCTAGCCAGTGGCTCAGGTCACACCAAACAGCCAAAGTGCTTTAATCTTTTTTCAGATGGCAACTAATGATTAATTGCCTGTTAATCTGCAATTTTTAAATCTATAAATTCTAGGAAAAAAGTGACAAGAATCTTTCACATACACCCAGAGCCTAAGTTGTCATCTTTTAATGGTTACATCAAGCAAAAAAATACTAAATTAAAGATATTTATTAGGGCCTGACCATTATGGAATTTTTAGGGCCAATGCCGATGCCAGTATTAGGCCATAAGAAAATGCTAATAGACTATTCAATATATCGGCCTATATTCTACATTAATATTTTAAATGTGGTTATCATATGTGACAAAAATACGTAATGGAGGCAGGATATCTAACAAACTTTATTACAACCTTCAGTGCACTGAACAGTAAACACTTTACACTTACTTACACTTTCTTTACTTTACTTAAGTAATGGACTGCCCTCTGCTGGACAAACTAAGTGATTACACTATTTTAATCTGTAGTCCCACCATTTTTTTCCAGTCTTAAAAAACATTTTAACATTGGCACTTGGCAGGGAACATACGCAGATACTGATACATCTGCAATGGGCCGATATTGGCCAATAATATCAGCAAACCGATAAATCCGTCAGGCCCTAATATTTATTTCATAATATGTCCTCTTGACAAATTGATCAAACAATAAAATATCAAAATATTGTAACTTTTTTTTCCTGCACAATCAATAAATCAACAGTATTTCAGCACTTTGCTACCATTATGCATACTGTAGATAGCCCTTCATCCTGTTTGTACTTCACTGTGACATTTGGATTAAGCACAGTGATACATCATACTGTTATTTCAGGTTAATTACATTTGTCTACAAGCTCACTCATAAATCTTAATTTTGAATCTGGTCCATTCGGCCTACTGTATTAATACAGCACTACATCTCTGTCATAATGACAGATGTGTTTCTTGAGGATGAGGTTTATATTGGCAGCCACTATGAATGACTGTCTCTAGTAGGACAGTGGGACAGCTCAGGGGAAGAATGGAGCTCAACATGGGTTGAATGATGCCATCAGCGTAGTGCGCAAGGACGTTTCCTCACCCATGGAGACATTAGAGGCCAAAACAGTTTTACACACACACACACACACACACACACACCCACACACACAGTGGACATGACTAATGTTCTGGGGTTGTAAGCCAAGCCGGGCGCTTGTGTCAAAGGCTTCGACTGAGATATTAACCCACTCTTTGATTTTGTCTGCGTGACCGCTGGCAAAAGAAAGTTATCATTCTGAGAGCTTTGGGTCCCATCACAGTCAGAAACACTCTGCACGGCCAAGAAAACAAAACCCTCAAACCTGTCAAATAATACAAATGAAGATGGCAAATGCTGTATGTGTATGTGCAGGAAATGGTTTATGTTGTAGTGGAACACATGGCAATTTCTGCACTGATATGAGGCAGCTTAATTTGCTACTGGAGAGTGAACTGATGCTGCAGGCCATCTAATCAAAACAGTATTAAAACACTGGCACAAATCTTTTTAGCATTTGTCATTTGTAGAAAAATATATAGGCTAGATCAAATTTAGATAGGATTTAAAATACTTAAAGGGATATTCTGGAATTTTTGACATAGCAGCTCATTTTCGACCCCTCAATTCCTGTTCCTGTTGTTAGAGAGCATTCTCAGCTCATTTGATGTGCAGTACAGAGTTTGGCTGGCTTGCCATTTAGCTGCGTATGCTAATGCTAGAGCAAGTCAATGGCAGCAGTAGCATTCTCTCCCAAATTCTGATATAACACTCCACAGTGCAACCAAAGCAAGCCTAGTATGACGACAGTCTACTGGGCTGAATTCTTGTATTTGTAGAATAATTTTAGAAGTCAAACTAGGGCTGAATTTCCTTAATTTTTGGCTCTGTTTAGGATCAGTAGTGACGGGAAGCTACCAAACCATTTACTTCCTGTTGCAACCAAGGTTTGGTAGAGAATGCTGCTGGCGCCATTGACTTGCATTAGTAATAGCATACGTGAGCTGAAAATGGCCTTTATCAAAATGAGGCCCTATGCCAAAAATGACCTGAATAGCCCTTTAAGTTTACACATTAAAACATGACTGCATCTCCATCAGCCAAATCATGAAGCCGGCTGCATCATCGATAAACACAAACCTTGGGAGGGTCAACTCCAAAAGCTTCCTGCTGCGGTGAAAACACACGGAAAGGCTGAGTATAAATGTGATAATTGAGATCCAGTTCCTGAGGAAACGTGGTGATAGTCACGGTTGCATGTGTCCACACACACACACACACACACACACACACACACACACACACGCATAATCATTATGAATAAAAAATGCATCCCTAAATGCACTGTGGCAACACTTGGTCAACTGTGTGCGTAAGTCTTTCTTGCAGAGATGTGTGGGTTTCCTTGAGCCAAACACCTCAGAAAACTTTTTTTCTTTTTTTTTTTTATTTGAACCCACAGCGAGCCACAAAACACACTCAGTGGTGTTTGCCAGCTGTGTCAGATGAGTGTGTTTGTGGATCTTTCTCTGTTTGGTTTAATCAGTGGGACCACTCTGACAGATGCCAAATGTGAGCAGTGAAGCAAAACTGAGACACACTTGAGACGCACTCATGCCAGGTGTAAACAGTGATCCACCTCAGCGGGACAAAGACTCAACCGGGATGTTTCTGGGTAAAACATACAGCATCTAAACATGGCCACAGACACTTGTCGCTCGTCCACAGCCCTTAAAGTTGAGTTTGTCTTGTCCCTAAAGGAAAAGGACTCCACTTCATCTTGCCTGACATATGGGATGCAGTAGCTATGGTGGTACTTTTGTACTCTCATCCCCTCAGCATCTCCTCCCCTTGGACTCTTGCAGCCCCAGACCCAGCTGCTAACACACATACACACTCAGTGATTGTCCTGCCAGATGGTCAAGGCCAGATGACGTGCCCTCCTGAACTCATAGCAACACTGAGGCACAATCTCTTACAACATGCCACACAGAATACACAGATAGACGATGTGAATCTTCACAAAGTCTACCAGGAAAAGCTACAGCGAGCAACTGAACAAGCCTTCATCAACAGGGGTGCATGTGGCAGATCATGAGCAAAAATTTGCATCACATGTTGAGCCTCTTGAGATGAATTCCTCAGTCTGAGAGATAAAGAAAAAAAAAACTTCAGGACAGTGAATGAGATGAGAGGCGAGAATGTGAGGTGAGAGGGGACAGAAAGGGAGAATCTGAACAATGGTGTCAAACCGAAGAACACTGGTCCAGTGATGGATGCTGAGCTTAAACAATCAGAGCTTTTGAGGGGGGAGGAGAGGAGGCGCTCCATGTTGGCAGTGCCAGGGCCTGCGCCAGCCCGTGTCAGTCTGCGCCACAGAGACGAATGCCTGAGCCACGCTGTTTTTATATGTGTACGACTGACGAAAGCACAGCAGAGGCACAAACTCATATATTCTAAATACTGTGTTGCAGGCAGCAGTGCTTACACAGTCTCAGTGACAATACACAGTTCACATGGTCACTATTTTACCGAAAAAGATAAAATGACTATTGGGTTTTTTGGTTGTGGTGAAGGGCAAACAAAGAGTAACAGGACATAGAGAAGATATACAGTAAGCAATTTTCTCCTGCTCAATTTTGTCAACCCACACTGTGACTTGTGCTCATTTCAAAGCTCAAAAGTCAATTTCACTTCGAAAAAATGGCTTCGAAAGGCTAACTCATTGCCGACTACATAAATATGAACAAGACTCATATTACTATACTGTCAATAAACATGGGCATATGGGAATCACTGACTAATTGTTTAAACCCACAGTGTGTAATCTAGTTCTATAAAGTGTCCTCACTAGTTGTTTTGGTTTTACTGTCTGCTACTTAAATGCTAGGGCTGGGTGATATGGGCTGAAAGTTATATTGCAATATATTTTGGCTGTATCGCGATACACAATACATATCTTGATATTTTTAAATTCCCCAAAAGCACCTATTAATGCTAGAACTGGGAGACACAATTGAACAATATAATATTTTTTTAAAACAAGTTCCCTCTCTGGTGTGACAATAATGTGAGATGACTATTGTTACTTCAAAAGATGTTAATGCAATTCCTTTTTTTTTTTTTAAAGATTTCTTTTTGGGCTTTTGTGCCTTTATATACAGGACAGCTGAAGAGTGGACAGGAAACAGGACAGAGAGAGGGGGAATGAC
>JAQLOL010000025.1:19093343-19107629 GCA_029783665.1 Naso thynnoides
TGGAATCGAACCTGGGTCTGCTGCGGCGAGGACATAGCCTCTGTATATGGGGCGCCTGCTCTACCGACTGAGCCACCAGGCACCCCGAGACAATGCTAGCTTAATTTGCTAGCTACTGCTAATAAGATCTGTCAGCAGTTTTTTAAGAATTTTCAGTTTGACACTGCTGCAAACTGCATAAGTACTGGAGCAGAAACTCTGTCAGGGAAGGATGATGGCTACAGAGGGTGGAGTTCAGCGAATGATACTTTTGATGGGTTTTATGTTTAGTTTTGAGCTTTCCAAAAAAACCAAAAAAAAAAACAACTGCATTTTTGGCAGATCACCCAGCGAGAGGAATGCCATACTGGTTTGCACCCAGCACACTCTTTACTAATGGATAAAGTCCTGCACTGACACTCATCACTACCTTTTTTGCTTCATCATCATGGAAATCCTGAATCGCAATGCCAGCCTGATTTAAGCTCAACACTACAAGTAAGGATAGTCGTGTGTGGGACCAGGATAGATGAGAAGTCAGAGTTTTGTCAGCTCAGTAAGCCGTCATCATGTTCATCTGGCTGAACCACAGCAGCTCCACACCCAGAGGAGCAATGTTGCCTGGGGGCAGCAGCCGCTTGTCTGGTACATCAAGGCTGGTGCTTTCTGGGGTCCTTGCTCTCTGAACATAAGATAATTGCTTTGATATTCAGAAATGTACCCAAATCAAATATCAGACTATGACATTTTCCATCTCTTTCCTGTACACTCATTCTGAGTGTACAAACAAATATGTAGTTGCTATTCTGTTAAATCTATTTTAATTTTCAGAGAAGACAGCTGTGAGACTTTCCTCTGAAAATGACACAAATCATGGCCCTGGGGAATATTTAGAAAAAAAGAAAAACAAACCACATACAGTATTTGCAGAGGAGCGATGGTGTGTATAGCTGTTGCTTTGTTACTCAAGCATTTATTTGTTTTGGTTTGTTACACATGGCCACCTTCTAGCACTCCCTTGGGCATCCTAGTAATATAGCAGGCCTGAAGGGTATAGGCTCAATGTTCCCCTGCTAAGCAACCGGAGGTTGCTATCTACAAACAATATATAGGCCTATATATTATTTCAGTGTTATTGTGATATGGGAATAGTGTTATGGATTAAAGGCTGCCTCACAGCAAAGTGAGGTATTTTCCTGAAATAACAACACTGTTCTAGTTGTTCTAATATTTGCCTTTACCCATTTAGACATCATATCAACATTATGCGATTTTATTTTTTGTTTTGATTTTAGGCCATATGATGCAGCCCTGCTATTCATGACATTTTGTATATTACTATTATATATTAATATATATTATATTATATATTATTATTATTACATTTTATGTGGCTTTTCATTTACATGTTTTGTGAGTAGGCCTATATATTTGTCAACAGTGAGGGAAACTTTAGCTTACTTGCACAGCCGTGGTTCTCTGCTCTCTGAGACACGAAACCGATGCAGTGAAAGAGAACCCTGTTTTTGCATTTTATTTCAACCACAGTCTCTTTAAATAAAAGGTGCTTGGATCTAGAATGTGGCTTTGACTTACAACTGAACATCAAGCCTACTTTAGAAAATACTGAAATAGCCCACCTATGCATGTATCACCTTTCGGCCTAAAAATACAGAGATATGATTTTTGGCCCATATTGCCCAGCCCTGAGTTACACGCTTCTCACTTGGATCTGGGGCAAATTATTCAGCTCTACTACCTGTTGCAACACTTGTGACGCCACTGCAGATGACAGAATATGCTGTCAGCATAGCACCATTACTTGACTGGCAGTACCACGCCTTGGGTAAAACGAACAATTCTACTGGTTTGTTAGCAGGTAATGTGACTCAACCTGTCTGCCAAGACCAGGCGCCGACAGGAGAGGAAGTGAGAAAAGAGAGGAAGTTTGTGAGTCTGCAAGGGCGGAAGTAGGCTAACCTCAGCTGCAGTATCACCTGCAGAGCACAGATAACGTGGATCGCAAACACTGAGCAGGCTGCAAATCTTCACTTGGTGTGAAAATTCCAAACAAAACACTGAGCTTTTCATTTATCTAAATGCAAAACTACACTTGAGACCTGCTGGTATGAACTTGTTTATGAAGACAAAGGAATGCTAAGTGACGCATGTGACGGCTGAGCAAACTTCTTGCCCATTTTCTCCCCTGGCTGAGCCGAGGCAAATCCTATGAAATTCAAAGGAATGCATTCCTGCAGCCTTTCCAGCTCAGGTAGTCACAGGCACACAAAAGATTTCAAGCTATGTGGAGGTTACGCTACAGCTGCTGGGCTCTCGATTTGTACATACACTCCAAAACAAGCTTCTCTATTCAGCAACCCTTGACATTCCACAAAATCCTTCAGCTCATACCAAAGGCATTTCTGTCAAAGCAGCTTAGATCTGTACAAAAAATGAAACAGTACGAAATCAAGTCATCTGACAATGTGAAAGTGACAGTGTGCTCGAAGCTACATGCTTCAACTGATTGGTGATCTGCTGTGCTTTGAATTAATCAACTGACAGGAGATGAAAAAGGTGAGGATTACAGCCGCGTGTGTAGCTTTTATCAAACAGACTCAGAGGTTACCTAGCTGAGTGAGTGTTCCCTCACTAAAGGACACCCGGGCTTTTGTAAATAATTTAAGTCCACACATAAGCAGCCACTCATGTGTGAGTGATTTATTTGTTTACAGACCATGCAAAGCAGCAACAATAAATGAGTATGTCACTGCTTTGGGACCTGCTGTTGTTTTGGGTTTTTTTTTACCCCAGTGGACTAAGTTTAAAAATGACGGACCATATCTTAATCTTTTCTAATCTTTCCTAATCTTTTCTACCTCAAAAACAGTTCTTATCAGTTCTCTTCAGTTAGGCCATCAGAACCTGTATGGTTTCTGTTAAAAGGCCTGCAGTGTTTCATGTAAAGATCTAGTAACAAGTGGAGCTTGATACAGACCGATAGTCACTTAGGATGCAGAGTGATGTAATACCTAATTTCCGGCAGGCTTTACAGTATGTTTAAATCTCCTAAAAGCGCAGCTGATCAGTTTAAAAGCTGCCCAAGACAAAAATAGTCTGCAAAAGCCCAGAGCCAGGAGACTGAATTCATTTTTTTTTTTTAAACTAAGAAGATTAGTCGTAAAAGCAAAAAAATGTTTATGCCTCCGTGATTCTTAAATAAAGGTGATGAGGTTGTATGTGTTCAAGTTCATTGATCAGTTTTAATCCCACGTGACAAGGCAAACCCCCATATGTGTGGTCACACTGAAGAGTTTCTAATGCAAGCTTGAAAGGCCTTCTACGTTTTGACAAGTAATATTTACCTGCAAGGCTAACAATAACGTACTGCTGGGGGGAACTAGCATTGGCATGTTCCCGTTTCATATACTTACCCAGCCCTGCAGTATAGGCGCAAAACTCAATTTAAAAACTACCAAATTAAAGATTACAAGCTTTGAAGAATGTTGGCATGGCTCGTGCAATATGAGTTATACAATTAAAAGAGTCACCCTGACCTTGGAATAAATTCGGCTTAAATATGATCCACCAATCAATGCGCATATCGAATTAAGTCTCACATAAATAACTGGTTTTCCTGTTTTTCAACCGCCCACTGCAACCCAAACACACAACACACACACTCGTTTCCGGTAGACAACACTGTGGAGAGATGATAAATATCTGATATTTTTAACGATTTAAGTCCTGCCCGGCGTGCTATGAGTATGCCGAATTAAAGATAAGCATTGAATAATTCACACCAGGCCTTAAGACTTTTTAAAAATGTGTGTTTTTTCGACACTGGCTAAAGCAGTTTTAAATTAACAGAACTGTTATGTGTGGTTCAACGAGAGAGAAGACAGCAGGGCGGGTGGTGGTTGCTGTGGTGGGGGGCGACTGTCGAAGCACATGACAAAGCAGTGACAGTCTGGTGACAGTGATGCTTATTAAACAACATTTACTACGTATGGTGAAGTACAGTTTGTTCGACTTGGACGAGCACGAAAAATAACTCTGCGCATGTTTTGTGACGGCTGTTAGCGCGCTGTAAACAAGTCGACGAGGACAGCGTTTACTATCGTAACACCACGTACTCCAGCGGTCCGAATAAAGCAGAGAAAGGACAGTAATGTGTGTCACTCTATTTGGCTTTCTCGCCTTGCATTTGTTTTAGTGAATTGAACCAGTTCGACTGTGCACGTACCCTTCTCCGGTTAGTCTGTGTCAAATGCATCCACAGCTGAGCCTTGTACTGGATGTAACCAACTGTCAGTCTTCTTTCAGCAGTGGTCGACGGTGGTCGGCAATAAAATCAACAATAACGCCTTTTTTTCCCCCTTTATGGTTCGCCGTTGACCACCAAAGTGCCTCCTTACAAAAATAAAAGAAAAATGAAAACGTATCTCGGTGCTTCCTGATTTAGGTACAGTGGTGATGATGTTGTTTGTAAGGGGTGGGGCGGTATGCAGCCTTTAGTCCGCCAAGAAATGCAGGCTGAAAGCGCGTTGGTACACGTCTGTGCTTGATTAATAACTCGTGCTTCATCGCAGAAACAAGGTTAAATCAATGTGATCTCATGCGCACAGAATGACTTAAACATTTGAGTCACGGCTCGCTCCGAGCCTAGGAGTACGCTTTGTTTTCAGTGCCTTGCTCAAGGGCACAATGACTGGCATTCACCGCGGCTGCAAACATGTTGCAGACGTGCAAATGCAACTTCAGTCAGCTCATAAAACTCAAGCCCACTTTACTTTCAGCTGTAGCATTTCCCCAGTTGACACATTATGAAGTGTTCGAGCCTTTTAAGTTACGTTTCAAGCGCTGTGACTCATTTGATTGAGCGCTCTGTCACACAGAATCCTGTGACTGCCACTGAAATAAAAGGCTGAACTTCTCTAAACTTTATGCAACTTACTATTCCTCTTGTTCCTCTTGCATGTGTATTGCACTTGAACATATAATGGCAAAGTAAAATCGGTATTTTTCATTTTCCACCACTACATCCATGCTAAAATGTTACATATAGCACCTTTAACTTGTATTGTTGTAAAGTCACAGAGTTCATTAAATGTTGAAATATTAAATGTTGAAATGTCTTGATTATATATTTTTGGATTTTAGATTTCCTTTAATTCGTTGTTATGCAGTGATGTAAAAACAAAATGAGGTTTCGCATATTCCACCAGACAAAATAAAGACATTCGCTTTGACTGTTAGCTCCTGATCTCCAATGAATTTCTGCCAACCAAATCCAATTCAAAACTTTTCTTTTTTTTTTTTTTAATACAACTGGCAGTCTTTAATATGTCTGTGCCCAGAGGCCCATTGTGTCAGCATATGTCCATGAATGCATCAGTAATAGTAACACAACATTATAAAAATAAAACACTAAAAAGAGCATTACTTTTGTATTTTTACTCAAGCATTATTTTGAATTTAGAACTTTTACTGGAGTGTCTCCACATTGTAAGAGGATTTATTTATTACTTTTGTGGGCACTACATCTGATGCAGCTCACAGTTTAACATTCACAGGTTTAAAAGCCTTTTCAGAGCACACCTCCTCATTCTGATGTGATTTTTCTGTAGTTTTCAAAATGACATCTACTGGACTTAATATAGCCCATAGCAAAGAAATAACCAAACTGGAGAAATAAGGGTAGATATTGTACCTGCCCAGGAGGCCAGAGTTAATATTTTATTTAGTTGCAATTCAATTACATTGCCTAAGGACGCTATCAATAAATATTGCACAGACATACGTCTAATAGAATGAATTTTGTACAATCAGAGGTTGAATTTGGACAACAGGGATTCAAATGTCAGAAAGGCCCTCTGAGAAAGACAGTGCTGCTGTTTTTATTTAATATTAATATTTTTATAAATATTTTATTATCTTTGTACACCTCCTCAATTTAAGAAGACACTATCCAGTTTACCAGTCACTGTGTGCATAAAGAGAATACCTACTACAGGGTAAAAGAATAAGCCATTGTAATTGTATTCAACTTTCATTCGTCACATACGAGGGGGTGCACACAACACCGCAACCTACACAATTTATTTTAATGCAACAGCTCTGCAACAAAGACTGTTGTGTAAAACTTATGATGCTGACATGAGATGAGTGGATTCATCCCTATGCAACAGTAATTTTGATACAATTACAGTGATGTTGAAGTGGTTGATGCAGTCCTTTATGCTGTATCCTTTATTTATAGCTCGTGGTTATGATCAGTGTTGTGCTTTAATCTTTGTTCAGTCTGTCTCGCTCTCTCAGTTGTTTCATTTTGGATGTAGAGCGATAGATATGTCTAGACAGGGTTTCATCAGGGTCTTGTCACTACTCCAGAGGAATTTCAGCGTTCTGCATTATTCTCCTCAAATTATACACTGATTGTTTTTTGCCCTCAGAGCCTTTTCTTAATTAAAGCACTGCAATGACTTGCTTAATTACATTATACAACAAGAAATTTCCAGTTAATCTCCTTGATGGCAATCAATGAAACCCGAAGCAAGGAATGTGAGGTCATGCATGTCAGCATGCTAACTAGCTCTTATAAATCAAAGTATTGGACAATTTTTTTAAAAAAGGACCTGATAATGGTGGTAGATTTGATGGCTTGTGGGTAAATACTGACATAAAAAAAGCACTCAAAAGCTTCAGACAGATTGTGATGTGGAGAAGCAGCTTCAGCAGCATGAGACTGCCGAATTTCTTTGTTGAGATTTTTTGGAGGCTAAGTTTGTCACATAACAGTTTATTGAGACATATTATTCCTGCTGAAAGTTGATCAGATTTGATGGTAATAATGTATCCGGGAAGACTGAATTCAAGCGGGGGGGAGGGGGGGGGGTTTCAATCACTGGCAGAATTAAGGGAGATCAGCCCAAGGCAGAGAAAATGACCCAACATCATCAGTCATATGTTAATAACTCTTTAGCCTGGAGCCTGGAATGATTTGGACAGAGATACAGAATGTCGTCATGGCAATCGCCAGGCATCGGTTGAGGTAATGGGTGTAAAACAGCATGGTTTATCCATCACAGTAATACGCAGGACGGGGGGTTGTTTGTCATCTATGTGTCTATGTTGAGGGAAACATGCAGACATCACACTGTCATCAGTTATCGACTTAAAACAAAACACCGGAAGAATCGCAGGATGTTTATTCTCAAAGGTTACAGACGAGGACAGATGGTGAATTACTGGCCTCAACAGGCAAATCTTCATGATTTCATGTTTTTATGTATCTCTAGATGTTTTGCTTGATTACTTGCTAGCAATGAATCCAGGTGTCTTGTTCTCATCTGTATTTGTCTGAAATGTAATTAGCCTGATTGAAAGCACTCATTCGTGAAACAGCGAGATGGATTTCCTTTCATCAAAACAAGTCCGGTTTAGATGTAGTTTCACGATCGTCCAGTGTGTTCAGTCCGTCATCTCATCCCGTTTTCTGGTTTGTTTGTTTGTATGAACAAAACCGCAAAAAGGGCCACTGAGCAGAGAAAGACAACATACAGTAAATTACAATGTCACTTTAGCAATCTATTTACAATTTGTATAGAAACTGGAAAAAGAATTTAAACTTTCAATTGAGCAAATGATGCTCAAATGTCTTAATTAACTTTACCCTATTAGCTTCATAAATACTTGAGCATTGTTTCAAATGATGACAGGTGATGATTTTTAAAACTGAAAGAGTAAAAGCTATGATATTAATTTCACAGAGGCATTTAAATGAAGCTTAGCAGAAGTTCAGTCAGGAAGACTATCTCTTTGCGCATGCCCTCTAAGTCACTATGCATTTCTCGCTATCACTACGCTACACTACTCATCATCCTCTTCATCCAATTACAATCTGCCACCCTTTCTCTTTTCATCCAGTCATTAGTCGTCGAATTCAAAAGTGCTTCCTCTCTCTGCTGTCATTCAGCCCAAAAAGTTTTGCGACGCCCACCTCCACCCCTCCACCACCTCAATCAAGAAACTGGCCGTCTTCCATCAAGCTTCTTCTGAAGTTCTACCTCAAAAAGCATCATCTCCCTTCTCCGCCACCAGTGTCCAGGCTCTGGGGAAGTTCTCTTTTCATAGGAAGCATCCAAACCATCAAGCCTCTTCCTAGATGATCTTCCTGCGGGGTCTAAGTGCCAAAGACTACTTTTCTGAGCGCAATAAACTCGATCTCATTCCAAACCTGTCATTCTCTATTTTCTTATTAGTCTATCCTGACTGAACTGTCTTCTGTCTTCATGCTTCTGCATTACACACGTGAAATGACTGTAACTGCATCATCTGTTTAGAAGGCTTATTGTTCAGCTTTAGATTTTTTGGCAGTCGGGTAATATGTTCAGCTATCGTCATTTTGCATCACTAGGTTGCAATGAAATAATAGTTGGAAAAATTTTAGCCCCTTCATGCAACACATAGGTCTACATAATGACACACACACACACACACACACACACACACACACATCTATACTGTATATGCATGACACTTAACACTGGCAAATGCATTCTTAACCAGCTAAAACTAAACTAAAATGAAATCTAAAATGATAACTGAAATAAAATAAAAAATAAAAATTAAAACTAATAGACCCTTGCTATGTTTTGAAGTAATGTGGTTTTGGATCTACACATTTTAACACAAAAGCTAGGTCAGAATAAGCTGGTTAAGAATGTACGTCTAAGGGAAAAAGTCTTTTTTTAGCCAGTGTGCGTCATGTGTTGTTGGAGGCTGGTCCTGATTAGTCTATATTGCTACATTCACACCCCATTTACACCTGGCATTAACTCGCATTTTCTCTTATCTGGATAACTTATCCAGATACAGATAGCATTTTAATACTAGGTGTGAATGAGGTGTCAGTTGCACTTCCTCCTACAAGTAACGGTAGGTTATTGGCTTATGCTAAAAGACAGCGGTTTGTAATGGAATGGGTGACAATGATTAAATGTAAATCAAGCTCACAAAACATCTAATAGCTGAGTCTTTCAGTATAATGTGAAAAAACACCCACAGGTGGCAGCGTCACTGGCAAAGCGTTAAGCAGTGACATGAGGTGTAAAATTTGGCAGAGAAATTACAGAAGTGACATCAGTATTCATTGAAAATATATCAACACGTCTCTTATTTTACTACTCATTCTGAATACTCAGGGATCCTGAAAATGTGTGTGTGTGCATGCATGCGTGTGTGTGCGTGCATGCGTGTGTGTGCTCCTGATGAGCAGGTTGGCACAAAAGAAGCTCCCTGCCATGTGAATGAAACGCGGCCTTGTGTTGTAAACTGTTTTGAGTGGTTGAAAGCCCAAAAAAAGAGCCATATTAATGCAGTCCACTCTGTTTACCATTTGGCTAATGACCTTCAAGAAACCTGATGGATATTAAGCATGGCCAGATTTCACTTTTTTAGGTTTAATCATGTTGAAAGGGGAAAAACTGAGATAGCAATCTCACACACAGAGCAAAGCCACAGCCACAGCCAAGCAGGGCAATAAATACAAATCATTCACACAAAGACTCTCATTTCGCACAAGCTTTGACTGATAAGGCTGATAGCTGTGGTTGTGTCATTTGTACCGTTTAAGGATGTGTGATGCTGATATCGGGAATATCAACAAATGTTCACCACAAAATATTTTTCACTAACATTTTCAGGAGAAAACTACTGCAAATACAAGATTTTAGTTTCCTTTTAAAATATTTCCTTACTCTTAAATGGCACTCAAACTGTTGAAAACCCACGTCAGTCTAAGGCTAACACACACTTAAACACTTGTGGGTCTGCCTGAAGTTATAATGTGACTGCATTCTCTGTTGGGTCTAAGGACTATGCTGACAGATGGAAGTAATCAATGGGCTTGATAACTTTGAGCTAAGCCAGGACTCTCACAAGCCTTAATCAATAACCTTTTGATTTAAGGCGTTATCTGACAAGGCAGTGCACCTGTGCTTAAAATTGACATGCCTTATCTTCTTGACAGCCAATGAGCAGTCAGGCATAGCAGATTTTGTTAGGGGATACTTGCAAACAGAGGCAGCTTTTTAAATTTGTAAAATAGCAGCCTCTGCTGAAACCCACATAAACTGCTGCAGAGCTGGTGTGGAGCTGGAATTTCAGGCGTATTCAGTGTTATTATGCATGAACAAATGTTGCATCTGTGGACTAAATGAAACCGCAGTGTAGAACCTGCGTCACTTTGCTGAATCTAATAGGGCTGGTGTTCTTAATATTTGCATCGATGACTCCCCACCAAAGACTCAGAGAGGGAAAATGTGCCAGAGACGGCGGCAGCAACAGTCGTGTAACAGGGATGAAACACTCAAACACAGATTACTCTACCAACAATAGATTCCCCTCACAACTGGATTCAAACAAGTCTTAAATGCATCCCTTCAATATAAAATAGCCCCATCTAGTGGAAGATATCCATAAAACATCTTTCAAAACATTAACAAAAAAATAAAAAACAAAATGAAATTTTTAAAAATAATTCTAAAGGGGCTCATGAGGAGACGTACTGGTCTAATGTTTTCAGTGGCTCTGAAGGGGCTTTCTTAAGTCTGAGAAAAGTCTGCTTGGGCTTGAAGACGTCATATCTTCATGAGTGCTACAAATGAACATGATGTTTGAAGGACATCAACCAGGGGAAGTCCAACAAGAGCTTTGCTTAAGATGCACAATGACTCAGTGGTTTTGAAGCTTGACGTCGGTAGAGCCGGTGCGCCGTGCCAGGTTTGAGTCCACCCCGTGGCCCTTTGCTGCACGTCATTTCCTCTGTTTTCACTCCATATCCTTCAGAATACTTCAGCTGTCCCATCAATAAAGGCCAAAAAAAAATCCTCTCCGGACAGGTCTTAATATTTTACTGTGACTGGCATGTTATTTAACAATGTTTTATTACATAATAAATCAAAGTCAATGAGAAAAGCATGTGCACACTCAAATCTGTGCAAAAACGTTTCAACAGGCAAGCCTTTGGTTAGAGATCTTGAAAGCTTTCTTGATAAAAGATTTTTGCTCTGATTTGAGGGAAGCTTTTCTCATTGGGTTTCATAGTCTCAGGGACATCAGCTAAGTCTGACACCAGGTGAGCGGTGTCTATTTCTGTTTTGGTAATACATATAAAAGTCAATTAAAAAATTCTTTAAAGGGTTTGGCAGCGCATATACTCTTCCCTTCTTGTTAAGAAATTTTGGATCCATCAGTCACAGTACTGGTGCCCCACCTACCACGTACATGAAAGCAACACATACGAGGAACTTTGCCATCGTGTCATGGCCGCACCCATTTTTTGGTGAAACGTGCTGAAGTTAATGACTGGTGGTATACAGATTCCAAGGTCTATGTCAATCTTATCAAGAAAATAACAGTACTATTAGGTATTAGAAACTATGAGCCCAAATGCTCCAGTCAGGGCAACCATTACATGTTGTCGCTGATCGACATTCAGCATTATTATATGGGTAAAATGAAAGAAATAGGGGATAGGTGTCATTATACACCGCATCCGTCAATGTGGACCAATGACCCAACCCAGTGGTCAGAGATATTAGGCCTATATCATAACATGCTATCTCGTTTAATCTCCATGTAATGTATTTCTGTCATCTTGGTAGTTTTTCCTTGCATTAAAACACTTTATTTTCCTGTTTTGGATGACTGTTATGTATGACGTTGCTGTGCAATAATTACTTTGCTAACATTCACACGATCAATTGAGGTTAAGCAAGCTAATTAATTTGCACTCTGCAAGTACAATGCAGGCTATGGTGATGTTATGGTAATAATTCCATCCTCAACCCATCCTCACGTACAGTGGGCACACACACTTACACAAACACACACACACACACACTTGCAGGGTCCCACAGTTTACCATTCTTGTCCTCTATGCAGATGGCTTGAAGCCACAGATCTTTTCTTTTACTGTCCTTTGGTCTTACTGAAAGTAAAGGAACTATAAACTTTTTTTTTGTGTGTGTGTGTGTGTGTGTGTGTGTCTGACGTGCAAAAGACGATGCAGCAGCTTTTAGGTATCCTTGTGTGCTAGTTTTTCCAATATGCTGTGGGCTGTTTCTCCCTCTATTTTCACCTATAAGAGGTGCAACCATCCTGAGACTGGGCTGTGACATATTGGCTGCTCTCATGTAGCATAAAATAAACATTAGAGAGGTTTAAACTTGTATGGGACTTAGATAAGGAGTGTGTTGTGCAACAAAACCAGAAACTAGCAAAAAAAAAGTCAGTATGGTTACAGGCGAAGCAACTTTTATTCGTTTATGCGATTTGTTAGCTTGTTTGCTGGTAACAGGCAGTAGCTGTCACAGCATTAGCAGCTAAGCAAATGCAAACTCTCACTCTTAAATCCAGTCTGCATTTAAGGTTTCAGGTTTTTTTCATGTAATTGGCTGTAGATTTTGTTATGTAGCAAATCTATCTCACCTGGGATACATTAACATCTCATTTTTTAGAGAACTGCACAGATGTCTCCCCCTTTAGTGGAAGAATGTGAAAACACCTCTCGTATGAAACTTTACACAGATACAAGTTGATATAGTCACATTTGACATTTCAACACATTTTGGATTAGGGCTTTTTGAAGAGATAGTTGTAGGTTTGAAGAAATGTGCTTCATTTTTTTTCTTGATAGCATATAGCCCAGTGTAAAATAGTGAATTGTCACACTTTTTTGAGCATTGCAAAATGTGATATAATAATTTAATTTATAATAATAATTAATTAGTGAGCTTTAGAGATGCTGTTAACAGTGTTGGAAGTCATGTGTCACAGACAAAAAGGCATTCTGGTAGTCAGATTACATTTGTCTGTAATGCAGTAATGTAAGGCTTTACTGTTGCTAACTTTAGTAATCACATTACAGCTATTAATCAAAAAGTTATCTACATACTTGTGTCAATTTAAGTTATTCAACTACCCTATTTTGCAGCTTTGCTGTTGGCTTTGTTGTATTAAAGAGCATTAAACAGAGATCCCCTGCTTGTCCTTTGAACTCCTTATCAAAATAAGGTTTAACCATATATTGTTAATTAGCAATTAAGTGACATTGTATTTCAGGTGATGTTACAGAGTACTGCAATAGTAATGTAACTAGTGGTTTAACTAATGACTTTCAGCAGTGATTAGGAAAAGTAATGCATTACTATAAAAAACTAACTAGTAATGTGTAATTCCTTTTTTTTTTGAGTAACTACTCCAACACTGCTGGTGAATGGATACTATTGGACAGACCCAGGCTAGCTGTTTCACCCTGTCTTCTTTTTGCTTGGCTAAAATATCTGGCTAAGGCTGTGTATTTAAATAAATATAAGAGTAATACTAATCTTCTGATGTAGACAGTAGGCTAAATGTGTACAGTATACTAGGTTTAGGATGTAGAAAAATTCCCATAGTAAACACAAGTGTTTGACAGTATTACTGGAGATAACCTTTCATCTGTTAGTTTTGTACTGGCTGTCCTATGTCTGACCTTTCAGAATAACAATCATTCTGACAATGTAAAGGTAACATTCATTCTAATCACGTCCAAATTGATGGACGGTTGTTATCATGTCTGTACTCTTCCCTCTGCTTGCTGTCTGGCCTCTTTGTCCGCACCAATTCCATTTACTTTGAGGCACAGCATTCAGGGAGCTGCACTTGTCTCTGAAAGTCTGAGGGAAGCAAAAACCACTGACCTATTCTAACCAGAGACATTTTCAACTATGCTTTTCCAGCACTGCTGCCCTCGCTGCAAGCTGAGTTCCAAGAACCTGCATCCATTTCATTTTTTTTTTTAACACAGCTGAGTCTGATGGGACACAAAGCAATACAAAGGATGTCAGCAGAGGAGAAGAAAGACAAACAACGGACAGCAAATAGAAGCATCCCTTATGGCGTGGAGGCAATCAGTGTCCACAAGGAATCGCGACACCATCAGTGCGCCTCGCTGCTGCAAGAAAAAGCTGTCAGAGCTATGAAATATAAGATGTCAGAAAAAAAAAACCAAAAGCATGAAGAGAGTGTCTGGGGTCCAAAAATACATTAGCATGTTTGTTGGAGAGTTACATCGACCTAGGTCAACTCTTGAATGCAATGCAATGCTTATTCGTAATTAAAAATAGTTGCATTTGATACAATGAAAGAAATTATCTGTGACATCGAAAAAAGAATCACATTGCTTTTTTATATTATTGATTGTTGCAGTGTATTAATTCCACAAAAACTTTTGTTTTGTTTTGCCATTCTAAACCCATC
>JAQLOL010000025.1:19120905-19133339 GCA_029783665.1 Naso thynnoides
TACTGTGATTACTTTAACAAAGAAAAACTTTGTGGCTGAGATTTTAGTTTAATAGTCAGATCTAAGATACAGTTGTTGTCAGTCAAGTTCTTGACTACTGTAATGATAAAATCTAAAATATTTTCGCGTGAATTAATGTTTAATTCACTGTCACCTAATGATTCAGCTCATGCCCACTGATTAAATTACTGCAAACTGAGGTTCCCAAAGATAATGCTGTATCAGGTCACTACTGTTTCTGCAGAATCACATTAAAAGGATACAAATGGGGAAACAACACAAGATCCATTTTTGGCATATTTTGACAGCAGAACAGCCTCACCATGTCCTGCTGTCTGCAAACTCAGGCCATGTGCAGCATGAGATCAGATCATGACTGCTCAAAGAGTGATCAAAGGCCAAATAATACCTGACTTCTTTATTTAAACAGACAATAGTTTTTTTTTTGCTCACAGGCAGTTTTGCAAACTGCACATCATGCTGTTGCAGAACTGTGCAGCAACAAATTGGCCTTAAGCTGAGACTAGAAAAGGCTGTAATTACTTGGCGAAATATCAGAATGTGGATGCAGGCTGTGAGATGTGGCCATCAGCTGCTAACAACATTTTAGTTTGGATGGCCTTTGCAGAGTTCTGCAGTAGCCACTACTGTGCCAACCAACGCAGAATGCACAGGACAAGAAACATGTTTCAGTTTGTAAGTTAGCCAGGAATAGGTTTAAAATAAGTCAGTCCTTGTATTCGTGAAACTGTTTAACTCATCTAAAGAGCGAAATGAAGGCTGACTTAAAACTACAGACAATATCTTTTTGAAACCGGCCCCTGAATTGCAGCATGCAGTTTTAAGAGCAAAGCTACTGTTGTTTACCTTCAGCTGTGCACTTCGCTGTGATTGGTTGCTGCGTCATCAGTTGCCTTAATGTGAAACAACCAGTCAGTGAATGGAGGATTTCAACCATATGTGACTGAACTTGTTACGAGTCATGACCACTAAAATGTAACTAAGTAAAAGTAGCTAAGTAGATTACTCAGGTACTGTGCTTAAGGAAAAATTTCAGGTGCTTGTATTTATGTTGAGTATTTAAATTTTATGCTTTTTCATACTTTGACTCCACTGCATTTTAGAGAGAAATCTCGTACATTCTCCATCAATATCTGACAGTCTTAGTTACTTTTCAGATAAAGATTTGACATTATCAAATAATACAAGCCTTAAAAATACAAAGTTAAAGCCTGTGGTTTTCATAATTTTTGGTTTATGAAATTACAAATGTCCACATCAGTTGGACCAACATTCCCGTATATTGGTACTTTTACTTCAGTAAAATGATCTGAATACTTCTTGAATATTTTGGCACCACATGCGCTCAGCCTTCAAGATGTGCTTAGAGTCCTTGATTTGACCGACTGAGCACATCTGAAACATCTGTTGCAGTATGACGTTCGATTCAAGCGTGTGAATTTAGATATGGATGAAATCCTCTATGTTAAAAAATACTCTCCCCACAGCAAAGCACAGTGTCCCTCTCCCGTTCATCCAGCCTGTCCATTCCCAACTGGCACAATGTTTAACAACAGCAGCTTGCTTTCCTCCTTTTCAACAATAAACAGAGACGATGCTGAGGGTGTAGATTTGAAGTTGTAAAAAGATGTCAGGGCTGAAACTAATGTAATATAAAGAGTAACTATACTTTCAAGTAACTTGCCCAACAGTGATAAAAGTTCACCACTGTAGATAAGGAAAAAAAGCTACCACTGTCATTGTTTAGTACAATTAAAGCCTGTATTTTAGATAAATTTGCTTGTAAATGTGTGAAGCTGATATATATATATACTTGTTAAAGCAGCACTATATTGTCTTTTCTGCTATGTCAAAGTGTTATGTATAACTGAGCCAGGTTGTTTAATGTGTAAAACTTAATGCTTGTTTTCACATTGCTGTCCATCTTTTCTGCTATAAAACAATCCAACAGGAGATCCTGTGGAAATGAAAAATCTGATGTTGTATGCCATTTGTATGTGTTGTGCCAAGCCTCCACACAGCAGCTTTACCTCAGTATATTCAAACAAAATGATTTAAACCTTTACATGGAGCTACAGCATTGTGAAGTACTTGATGTGCATGTTTGGAAGTTGTGGACTTGGTTGTGGAGAGATGTGTTATATCTGTTATTCACTTTTTTCCGAGGAGCCAAAGTTAAGTTTGGTTTGAACTACAAGCCTGCTGTAACTGATGTGACTGATGATGATGATGATGATGATGAACTTCACTCAGAGGAGAGGAATTAATCAGACGTAATCAGCAGCCTCTCAGTCTGACATGTGGAGTCAAGGACTTTTTCCAGAGAGCAGAGGATGTTCACTTGATGACTTTGCTCCCTACAGAACTGAATGTGCATACTTATTCGTGCCCACACAGGCTTGAGGGTTTTTTTGTTTTTGTTTTTTTGTTTTTTTTAATGGGACATTTGCATGTTAAACTAGTCCAGAAGAAGTAAAGGACATCACTTTGTGTTTGTGAGATTAAAATGGACACATGACAATGGAAAAGAGTGGAATTTCTGTGCCAATTTATACCTATGTGAACCCAAACAGCATGTTGTGAGCTTTAAGAAACACATGAGATGAGAACAGGAACAAAAGAACGTAATTTCGTAACATTTTTGACAACGGAACACAAATGACTGTGTATTTATTTGGGTATCAGTCCATTGCTCTACAGAGTGCAGTGAAATTATTCCTGGATAACGAGGGAGTGAAAAAAGGTAGAACGGTACAAGTAAAATTAGTTGTGGCTGAATTTATTTTAAATTCTTATATGTTTAGAAAAACACACTACTACACTTGTGGGAAAAATACGATATGAAAAATAAATGTTTTTGAATTAATTACAGAGGATGGATGTACCAATGTAACTACAACTGTAAAATAGTTTTGTCTATATTTTAAAAAATGGTGGAGAAGAGTGATGTAGTTCAACAATCAAATATATATACCATGTAACAATCAAACCTGATGTTGGTGAAGAACATAAGTCATTTTTTATGTCCCGTTATGTCAGGTCACAGTCAATCAAGGACCCGAATGCACACACAAAAGTTCATTCACGTTCACTGAGCTATTCATACGTTAAAAAAAAGGCATGACGTTAATTTTTTTTTAAAAAAAAACAGAGCAGATATAAAAAATACAGAATGTCAAGTGTTTAAACAGATGCCAGAATGTAAACAATAAGTAAAATTTAAAGCATTTCTTTGTGAGCTTGAACTGAACTTCTGTAAATGCTACTTATTTGCCTCCCAATATGAATAAAATACTTACACTGTAATTTGCTGTATTCTAAAGGATTACATTTGCAACAACATTCTTCACATTATTGCAGTTTTAAGTGCAGCAAAGCAAGAAGTTTGTCTCTGAATGTGACATTTACAAGACTATTTAAAAGTAAACAAACAAATTGAGCTTGCCGTGGAGTGAGGATATGCAACAAAGGTGCTCTTTCTTTCTTTCTTTTTTTAATTTGAATTTCTTTGTGTGTTTTCTGAGTCAATCACAAAGATAATACGGTTTGTACAGCTTTTCAGTGCTTTCAGTGTTTTGAAGTCATGTTGGTGCGTCTTTTCAACCTTGTTTCCTGTATTAATTCAGCCAGGCTGTTTATTTTACAAGAACAGGGAAAAAGATAATTTTAGATAATTTTCAGTGGTTTTATAAAAATACATTAAAATTTGTGACATTTCCTCGAGGAAATCTTTTTATGTCATAAATAAAACCTGCTAAGCATTTTTGTAACTCCTCTCTTTCCTGACAAATGAAAATCTCCTTGAAAGGAACTTGAATTCATCCTCCCTTATTAACATAACTCTCACCTCCCTTACCGTTGGTTATGGCCCAAAGAAGGTAAATAGCAGAATACTTAGGTTTTGTTGATGACACGCTAGTGGAGTATATTCCTAGCATCAGATCCAGTCAGTGATCACAAAGAGGTCTGTGGAAATAGCCTGCATTCCCTTAATGCACTGTACTTTTAATATCTAACAACAAAGGGTCTTTTCAGGGAAACTCTGCATCAGATAAAGCTAATGACGATGGAAGAGGATCCTTAGACACTCTACTTCGTAAAAGTAGCCTGTACAAGGGACATATGGATGTTTTCAAATGAGTGATGAGGGTAAGGGAGTATGTGATAGTATGTCTCAAAATGTATAAACAGACCTGTAGAGATGAAACCACATGGAATCAAACATAAGGGTCACACAGCATCATTCTGAATAATTACGTTGATATTTTTAAGATGATAAAACACAAATGTTATCAGAAATTATTTAGGTATTTCGGTAGCTTCAGCTTTTCTGTGTTCATTGCTAACTAGCAAATGTTAGCAACCAAAGGGCAGACTGCAATTAAAATTGCCAGGACATTTTCAGCATAGGTTAAACAGGTCAACAACAGCCATGAACTTTGGTACGAATATTCTAAACTAAACATGGGAAAGTTATGACTTGCTAAATATTAGCACGTTAGCATTGTCTCTGTGAGAATGTTAACAGGCCAATGTGAGTATTAATCTTTATGCCACTGTTGTCTTTACACTTAAACGTCTTTTTCTTTTTTTTAACGTCTTGGCACTGGACAAATGAATAAACTTAATGAACTTAACGCAAGGCAAAGCTCTGCCGGCCAAGTTGATGGGATATTTCTGTGCATCCAGTTTAGTATTATTCACCACGGCTGCCACATATTGCCAGACTTCTGACACTTGGGTCAGTGACCCGATAAACAGATGTGTGCAGTGCAATGGGTAACAATAAATAAAATATTCTTGTCAGAAAACATCTTGATCCTGTCATTGCTTATTGGCTTATGTTTTCTACCTGAAATTTGCAGATATTTGAGCGATGGTGACAGTTTTGTAGCAACCTCAGCTCATCATCAGCGTGATGTGGAATCCCACAGAAGTTCTTTATGTGGCTAAAACTTAAAAGTGAGTATGACAAAGCAAAAACTTCAAAGTGTATGGGAAAGATAAGAATGAGAATCATCATTTATCATTAAAATGACCCATGGCTTGGGATCAATGATACAGATTTTACCTAGAGGTGTCAAAGTCTTTAAAAAACTAAATTACTCGTCCTGCTTTAATTAAACAGACACAACTGAGAAGTCTATGTTAGTTAACATTTCATGTCATCTTATGTTTTTTTTTGCCTTCTGTTACATATAGCTTCCTATTTACTTGTAATTGTACATCGTACTTTAAGATCCATGCAAAAGCTCAGCACCACCAACAGTGTTTTTTACACCACAAAAGAATAAAGAACAAAGGTATTCTCAATGCGCCCAGCAGAAAAACATTCGACTAAAGCAGCGATCGACGTTTAGACTTAATGAGTACGTAGTCATTCACAGACTCTTCCCATGAACAGAGTGCAGCCTTATTTCCTCTAAATGAACTGTTATCTAATATGTGTTGATGGAGTGAGAACGGGCCAAATTCTGCTTGACTGAGCAGCCGTGCAGACTGCAGATACAATTTAAAAACACTGAGCAGATTTGAAAAGGTCACCTTTCGCTAAACTGCTTTTTCTGTCTCTCTCTCTCTCTTTTATTGGAGCTCTATTAGCTTCTGCAGTGAGTATTTAAAATTAGGCTCTCCTTCAAGCTGATTCAAACATAAGTTGAAATTAATTTGTTCTTTTCTGATTCCTTATTTTTCAGCACTGCTTGTGTTTGTTTTTTGCTTATGACTTACAGTTACATAATCAGCGTTACTGCCTCTCTGCAGAGCAGGTGTACATCATGCTGTGAGTGTTTTGAGCTCTTATAATTGTGACTGATGCATGAAGAGTGTGTAGACACATTAGTGCACAGCATGTGACTGTTAGAATCAGTTAAGATATTTTTATATTAATTTAGTGTATAAGTGCATCAAAGTTGAAACACATTGTGTCTGTGGAAAAAAACAAAACTTAGGAGTACAGGAAAGTTAAAAAAGGTTAACCTTAACAGCTCTAGTGAAACTGCCAACCAGTTTTTTATTATTATTATTATTATTATTTTTTTTTTTTACATTTAATAGATGTAAAATATTGGGCCACATATTTAGAATGATTTTTTGTCCCCTTGTGTTGTGTCATTCCCAAGTCCAGAGTTAAAACAAACAAACAAACAAACAAACAAAAAACCCCTTGAGATCTGGAGGTTGCTCAACTGATCAGGATGATCATTTTGTCAGTAATTGCACAACCCTTGTTTGATTTAACTAAAATGATTAAGCCATTGCAACCTTTTGTACATAATTAGTAATAAAAAAAAAAAAGATTAATAAAAACAGACACATACACATCATTGAGCTGCATTCTTTTCCTGAATAATAATAATAAGCAACTTTGTGTAGAAGTAGTATTTTCTTTACATTATTCGTGCTTTGAAATGTGTTCAGATTCAGGCACATCCCTAACAGACACATCACTATTCAGCTGACAATATATACTTTAAATACACTGAATTAAAATACTGCAAATCGGAATATCATCAAAATCTAAAAGGTCTGATATGTTGAGTGATCCTGATCAGGGTTTTTAGGGTTTACCTGATGTCAGCTTTACAGTCTCAATGGGTGACGGCAAACCAGCTGCTTTGTATTCTGCTCAGGTTTTGCCATCAACACCACAAAGGCTGAAGAGGTCCCTGATGATGAAGTTAATTTCTTCTTCTACACTCCACATGAGCGGTTCCCAATCACGTTGAAAGAAACGCCTACTGTACAATCTGCAGGCTTGAATACAAATGCACTAATAACACCTGAAGCATAATGACTGCAGACCTCTTCAGTCACCATTCATTGGAGTGGTTTATAATTACTCAGATTTTTCATAATCTGACATTATTAGAAACATGATGACAATGTCCAGAGACTTGTTATTCTGCTAATTCCTGAGTGGCTGAAATCTCTCTTAGCTACATTTAAAGAGGCTGTAGCTCACTACCATTTAAAAAAATTTGGTTCATTATCTGCAATTATTTCCATGATTTCTGAGGCGGGTCTGACTTTGGCCAGAGGATCATCATTTGTTTCCTTCATTCAGTTTCTGGTATCCGTCTGCATTGTTTTGACATTGACAATAAATAAATCAAATTATTTAGTGCAGCCATAAGATGGATTTGCAACAAGTGCATGTTCACCAGGATGCAGGGAACGGCAGGCATGCATCTGGTGCATCTTCCTCATCAGGCTTCAAATCAAATTTACATGCACATTACACAGTGTTACCTATACACAGTGTTTGATGATACTGATGAAAAAACTTGGATGTGTGCTCACACTAAACCAAACTTAATTTTAGGCAGCATGATTATTTTATCAGGTAAGCACAAGGATGGGTGTGTATATGAACCGATGCAAATTTGTTCTGAGCGAAGCAAGTTCATGCCAAAATGTATCTAATTAAGCGAGCTGAAATTGTTTTGAAGTTTTCTCAATAACCAAAAGGATTCATGACCTACACTCATGAAAGCGTGGAGAATGGTGCAAGTAAAAAAGATTCCAAGAAGCAATCTTGTTACAGATTTGAGGCAAATAACAGGAAACTTTTCCTAACCTCAGATCAAATATCTGAAGTCAAGCAGTTTCCTTGCAAACTTCATCATTTCTTACCTGCTGGGAGACTTTTTTAGAAACATCAGATGGATGCTGGAAGTGACCAACTCTTCGATGGCATAAAATTTGTTAGATATTCATGGTTCCGAACGAATCTTGGATGGCTGGCCAATAAAAACAGTCATAAATGCCACTGATGAAGCAAAGCTAACTTTGGTGCATGTTAGCATTTTCAGTGTGAAAGTTTAAGCATGCTAACATTAGCATTTAACTCTAGGCACCCCGAGCTTAAGAACCGCCCTGCAGAGCTGCAGCAGTGTGAAGGTCATCTGTATTTTAGAGGCCTGACACACGACCACTGCGGTTACATATCTGAAACACAAGTATCTGTGTAGACAGCTTAGTTGATTCAAATAAAACAGATGCGCATGAGACTGATGACGGGAAAACAGTAGAAACTCCTTTACATACAAGCTGTTAGTTTTGTTTTATTAACCTTTGAAACTTTGTGCATATGAAAATTTCTGTCTGACACCCCCACTGTTTTAAGAGATTCTGGGAAAAACTGAAAAACCAAGGACACTGAGGTGAATGAAACACTTTCACTGGCCTTATTTCTTGTCAAAAAACAAACTTGTGCCTTCAGAAAATAGTAATATCACAGCGCACAAAGTTTATACACAAGCTTTGACACAGTGAAGATTTGTTTTTCCACTTATGTGTGCAGCCAGTTTACCATGTGGGACGTTTCCCTGAGAAGTTATGCAGGTGTCAGATGCTTGCCTGCCTTTTTTGTTGTGGCACACAGAAGCCTCGCTCCTCCTGATCACAGCTCAAAGTCTCATTTTCACTGCCTGGAGATTCATTAATTCTCTGATTTGCATGATTAACATCAGCGAAAGCCTGTTATGCACATTTGGCAAGGAAAATGGAAATAAGAAGAAAATTTACAGATATCTGAAAAGTTCTTTTTTTTAAAGTTTTTTTTTTTTTTGGAAACTTTTTTATTCTTTAGTACTTGTCTGGAAAAAAAAAGTGCATTGCTTTATAATGGGGAATGGCAGTACTTACATATAAGAAGAAAACTCTTGTCTATCGAGTGTATAAAAGCAATATTAAAGGTCGTTCTACTATGCTGTGGTTCTAACTTCATAACCAAATAGCTTATGCTGCGTGTGTGTACTTAAACTATTTGAACTCTTGTGCAATAAGGGAAAAGGTTGCAAGGAACAGGGTTATGACTGATTCAATATAATAGAGCAACCACCCCTAACACAGTAATGAGGTTATCAAGTTGTGAGGTCATGAAATACTAAGTTTGCATTTCATATAAAGTCATTAAAAAACTTGTGCCTGTGCTTGTTGTGCTCTCGCTGTAAGTGGTGATGCACAGGAAATTACAACTCATCAAAAACCCATAAAAGTCCTACGCTGGGGGAAACATTTTGTTATGTCCTGTTTGAAACAAATCTAACTAATGTTCCGGTGTAAAATATCAAATTATTCGACAGCCTATAATTCCAATAAAGGATGACAACAAAACAGTTACATTTGTCAACGACAATGTTTATAGGTCAATCAGCATCAACGTGAATTCACTTTTATCCTGTTGAATTTTTTCCAGCAAAGAGCAGCAATTCAAGTGTAACAGTAATTCCAGCATTATTACATTTGTTCAAGAGCATTTAGGAAAGTCACTGCAGAAATGTCAGTACTTAATCTTTACAAAAATAAAAAAAAACATTTAAATCTCAAATTAAGTGAAACAACCTGATTGAAATGACACAGCAGCAGGTAATAGTAAATGACAAATACACGGAAAACAAAGAAAGAAGAGCATCTGAGACATTGAAATATGTACCAGTCGAGATAACAGTTCTTATATACAGAATAAAACCAACAAGTAAAAACAAGAAATGGGTTGTTTTTACAGTGCACATATTGTAAGCCCCGTCAAGTGTGATGGAAGAAGGGCTTAGAGAAGAAAAGGGGTGTTACAGTTAACAGCTTGTGAAATGTTTCCTTTTGACTTTTTTCCCTTTTGCAGAGATTGAAATTAAAGAAAAAAATTACATTTTCACAGCAAATGTACAGTTTTAATCCAGGCCTTGTAGATTTTCAGATATGTGATTTGCTTATTACTTACTGAAGGCAGCAGAATTTGTGAGATCACATCATGCCAGCAAGAATTAATCCTGCCATGCTTCAGAACATGAGCCTGTAGCTGACCAGCAGCGGTTCGTAGTATTCCGTGTCCTGTCAGGAACTACTGGCAGCTATAGGAGGGGACGGTTTCTTGTTCAAAGGAGAGATGTGTGACAACATTGCCACCGTTTGTTCGAAAACAGCAATGACTTTGCAACATTTATATTAGAACTGGAGAGTAGTTCTTCATCAGAGGAGAGAAAAACAACACATCTCTCCTGACTGGCTATTGCAAGAGTTTTTCTCTCCTACCAAGTATGTTTTATTGATCTGATTGGTTGAAATTAACCTGTGATGACGGTCAGACAGATGGCTGGATGGTCCAATTACCTGCTAAGTATTTTTTGAAAGTGCTTGTCCTTTTCCACACAGTTATCATGGATGACTCAGATAATTCTGTGAGAAAACATCTGGCACATCAGCATAATGTTTGTTTAAAATGCAATGATCAGCTGAAGCTCATCTAGAGCTTTTACGAGTACGTGACCCGCCACATACACTCGCTTCCTTAGCCAACCCTTGTTATGTTAATTGACAAATATGTAATCGACAATTATGTCAATATAATGACCACTCTACATTGAACGTGATTATAAAAAAATTAAGTCAAGATCATGAAAGTATACAATCTGAAGAAATGGTTCAAAATATTTCTACAATATCAGTACAAATGTTGGAAAAGTACGAAATTTGTTGATCATTAACTTATTACAAACTTATAGAGTTAAGACCTAATAACCTATTAATACTTTTGAAATGCAATTTAGGTACAGAGATGGAAAAATCAGTCAACCACTGTCCCTGCTTGTAAGACCTTGCTAACGTACAGTAACACACATTAACTCATAAAAATGAGTTATAAGAACAAATACATTTTCAAAAACGATTTACTAACATGAGAGGTTCTTTTAAAATTACAGGATTATTAGGGTTAGTGTTCAAGTGTTCTAACAACACAACTGGTTGCAGTTTTCAGTATTTTAGACCAAGTTTGAATATATGTTACCAATCTTTTGCTACTAAACCAAAATATTTGGCTACATTTCACTAAAGGCCAGTGGAAATGTCCTTTTATTTATTTAATTAATTATTTTTAAACATTAATGGTAGTGATTCACCATGTTTGATCAAAAGTGTGTCCAGAGCAACATTAGTCGCATTGCTCCTTATCTCGAGATATGAGGCTACGATCATGCTAATACATTTTCATTTGAAAACACGCAACTTTTGCTAAGTTTGCTCCCAGCACCGTACTGCTCCAGAGCTTTAAAGCTTGTTCGTGTAGCCTGAGGTTAATTGTGTATACAGCCTGAACTTAGTGCAGATGTGTCAGTGGTGGAAGATCAAGCCCTAAAACTCCAGCTCCTCTGAAAGGGCTGGAATGGTTTCTTGAGGTTGAAGAACATGAGGGGAGGTTTAAGTCGGGCGGTTTTCTCGGGTATGACTGCGGCTTTGCTTTCCTCAGTGGGAAATCGCTTGTGGTAGACTTCTGGATATGTCTTCTGGAACTGAAAAGGGAAGGACATGCATCATTACTCTACAGTAAATGTACTTAGATTCAAGTCTTTCAACATAAAAATACATTCTTATATATAAATTTCTCTGACGTGCATTGCTCCAGAGCGGTCTATTTTTGGTGTTCAGACACCTTTTCCCTGATCTACAATTAATGACGTTTTTCTTTTAATGTGTGTTCTTTACAGATGGCATGTCCATACCTGTTTGAGTCTTTTCTTTTTGTCCTTTGCAGGAAGTTCTTTGTCTGCAATCAGACCTTCCAGCAGCTCCTGCAAGGGTGTCTGTGTACCTATTACCTTGTGCTCCTCAGACTCCACCCTGCTGATCTGTTTACAAAAAGCTGGTGATGCACTGAAGTCTGTATCTGATCCTGCGTATTTGATCTGATGGAGGACAGAACAGAAATGCTAGAATGACAAACATATTTAATTATCACGGGTGTGCTACAAGCTATAAATGATATTTGCACTCCTGTTTTAAATCATTTAAAAATGAAAATTCAGTCAGTATCTACTCGCACTCATACAGATGAAAGGGTGGGTGAAGTTTTTTTAGTTTACAAAACACTGTTGTTGTTTAAGAGGAAAAAGTTTGCAGTTATCTCCCAAACAATTGAAGCAAATGGTGACCAGGATTCAAACATACATGAAATGAATAATACAACTATAAAATGTCTCCATACTGCTCATGCAAAGTAATCCAAGTGTCCCAAAGCCCTAACATGACATGTTGTTTTAAAGAACGTCACAGACTCCATGTTTTTTGCCTTACTGTTTACTGCAGCCTGTAGATACTAACATGGGAGCCTCGTTCACATGTGCAAAAACATGGCATACGTGCAAGACTAAAAACATGGTGTCAGTGATGGTTTTTTAAAGCAACATTGCACGTTGGAGATTCAGGACACTTGTATTAGTTTGCATGAGCAGTATGGAGGTATTTCATGCTTTTATTAGGCCTATTTATTTTGTTTACATTTCAATCCTGGCCACCATTTGCTTCAGTTGTTTGGGAGATAACTGCAAATCTTTTTCCTCTGAAACAACAACAGTGTTTTGAGAACTAAACGACTTCACCCGCCCTTTCGTCTGTATGAGTGTGAGTAGATAATG
>JAQLOL010000025.1:19148039-19165867 GCA_029783665.1 Naso thynnoides
GTTTCAGTGATAACAGATTAAAAAAGATATGACTAAAATAAAGCTTAAAAGATACACACTTAGCTAAATGATGAAAACGATATTCCAAGTTTATGATGAAAAATGTATCTATCGATTTAATGTAGCCTACAACCTTTATTCAGAGAATGAATGGTGCTTTGGAATTTAATGTGCCATCCTTTCAGGTTATTATTTATAGTCCCTGTCATTAATAATTGGACAGTAAATATTCATTACAAGCCTCCATATCACGACATAAAGGCTATGTCTGGCCAATTAAAAATGCATAAGGAGTAATGGGGCTTTATGAATAACTTAGCAGATGCCTATTGAATCTATTCCACTGGAAAAGCAACAAAGACTCATACAATATGACAGTTTCTAGCACATACAACAGTGCACAAAACAGAAAATCTTAAGTAAACATAGATGATATAACAAAGCATGGGCAGTATTTTAAATCTTTAAGGTCTTTAGAAGCAAAATAACATATGGCATTAAAAAAAAACTGATGTCACAGTCACCATATGCAGTTCAAAGTGATGGCATTTTACAAATAATTCACCTTCATTATTTTCTGTACAACATTATTACAAATGATCTTTCATGTTGTCTGATCAAGTGTACTGTACTTGCCCAGTAGATGTCAGGTTTGTATAAGAAAAGGTGCAGTGATACTTCCTTCGCTGATCCTCCAGCCTCGTATCCTGTTTGCTCTTTGTACAAACCCCTTAATAGATACTGCTGTAGAGCCACCTGGTGTAATTAAAGAATGATGTGTGTAAGTAACTGACTCTAACTACTTTTATCAATGTATTTAGATTAGCATGAGCAAACTGCACAAAATGAAATTTGTCCTATAAGAATTAGGTCATGTGTAAGTGAAATATTAGGCTTGGGTCAAGCATTGCCTGATTAAGTCATCGTGCTGCTCCTGAGCTCTCAGTGAGCTTCTGTCTAAGAAGTTACTGCAAGATGAGTTACTGGATTATGTGTAAAGTACACAAATTTAACAGTCAAGATTTCACCTAAAAAGAAAGATTTCCCTGAATACAAGAGTGGTATTTCTGGCACAATTTAAATGTACATTTAGTCATATTTTGTACTCATATCAAGCTGAGATGACTAGAAGGACATGATGGCTTGAAAGCAGGCTAAGTTGCTCTGTCACTACACGTGTAAAGGTAATGGTCCTTGATTTACTGTGCATAGAAAAATGTTCAAAGCAATGCTTTAGACTTAGCTCCTTGTGTTTGTGCTTTTAATAATATACTCTCTGATGCTTGTTTGTCAGTAGGAACTTCAGAAAATCAGCCAAAATCAAATGAGGTTGTGAGAACACATTGTTTAATCTTGGCAGCAGCATCCGTGCACTTGCCTAACCTCGCTGACGACCTCGGACTGCTGTGTGTAGATAAAAAAATATTATTGATGAGATTCATTAAGCTTCTCCAAAGTCAAGTCTGTCTATTCAGGATTTAATTTGGATGTGTTAATTACTGAATTGTATTCTTCATTTATCTCTGAAACATGCTGAATTTATGTCAGAAGGTCTTTTGACAAACATGTTTTTTTGGCAGGGGTTTGTTTATTTTAGAACACTCGGCTGTCAGGTACACATGTCTGTTCACATTATTTTGAAAAGGCATTGCTATGGCCACCTAGACTTGAGTGCTAATCCTGATGACTGGGACTGGATCAGGAGATAAAAGCAGCTTTTAATCGTTGTTTTCTGTCACGGTTATAATGAATTCACTCAGACGCGGCAAAGTGCTGAATTTCAACAACATCCAGTGACCATTTTCTGTTGTGTCTACTGCTTTTATGCTCAGCTCTTGGATCCTCACGTTTTATCCCAAACCAGGATCCAAGTTTTACCAATGCAAACAACCTGGGTTCTCCTGTCATGATAAAAACGACTGCAATACATCCTGAATCATCTTTTCGTAGCAGGAACACTACTGATACTGATTTTCTGGCAGAGGTTGTTTGTTGGTTATTAGTATTTATACACTAATGATTGTTTTGTCCCTCATATGACAATTTGTTTTTCCAACCTCCACCCAAACATTCTGTAATTCATGTGGTAACTTGGCATAGGATTATTTGAAGGTTCTTCGAATTTTAATGCGATTGCTGTTTCATTTGCTGCCTCAGCATAAAACACAAAGCTGCACTGCATAATCAAAGTTCAAAATGTCGTAATACACATAAGTGGAGCCCTTCATAGGATGCACAGACAATGAATCATCCCCAGCTGCATCTATGTGCAGTTCAATCTATTTTTTGTCAGAGTAAAAGCCAAAAGAGGCTTACGCAAAACCAAGATGTTCTGTTGTGGTAAGGGTCATGTGGCCTCTTTTGTTGGCACTCTGCAAGTAGTTTCTCAGTATGGGCATCTTTCTTTATCTCTGCGGGATTATCATATTTGGTGCATCTCTGGTAGAGATTTTCACCTATGGATCAGTGTGAATGTCAAAACCTGTATTTCCTTGCAACTGTCCAGAGAATGTGAAGCAAACTTTTAAAATGTTGCAAAAAAAGAAAAACAGGAAATGGCATTTATGCAATTTGGCCTATTTCCTTAAAGGTACACTGTGTAATTTCTTAATAACAGTTAATGTAATCTTGATGGGCATGTATTTTTTAAAATGTTTTGCTCATTTGCACTTTAATATAAATAACACACAAAGAACACATATATTTCAGTTAGGCTACCCATAAAAGTTGTTAGCTCTTACAAATGTTTGTTCTTTGTTTCAAAAGCTCTGTCTCAGTGTTTGTATATAGGGCTATAAAAAGTTGCACACTGTGCCTTTAACCTGTTTGGAGTGATTAAACACTCATCAGAGGGTGGCAGTATAGGCTCTGTTCGATGTGCATTGATGTAATAAAGAGAATAGAAGAAGTAGGGGCCATGAACTGGAAACAAAACTATTTGTTAACCAACTGCAAATAAAGTTGCCTTGGCTATCTTCAAGAAAAACAGAGACAAGTGCATAGCGAGTTTTGACTGTGGAAACTTTTTTCTCTTATTCCTTTTTCAGAGTGGAAACGTCTGGTCACTCGTGAGTAAAAGTTTGCTGTGTCAGATCTTATGCACCCCTTTTTTTTGCCAAATTGAGTCTTGAGGCTTATTTGCTGTCATGCGTTTGTTGGAAAACTGACCTTGCGTGAGCTGGCATACAGCGAGTGGACAAAATAATACAAACACCTTAAAATAGCACCAGAATCTATTAAAACAACACAAAACCATAATCTCAAGAAAGACCCTCAAGTTGTAACAACACCTCTTATTTTTTTCATTCTTATATTTTAATGTTTGGAGTGAATGAAAGCCCACAGGTGTGAGGTGCTGGAGTGCAATGCAGATGTTATATTTCAACCTTTTAATTAAGTGCAATAATTACTGTCCCAACAAACAGCATGTCTTTGTCAGATTATTACTGTGTGAACAAACTGTGTGTTGGTCTCGATTTGACAGCAGTCAATTGACAAGTTGCTGGCTGAGACCCTTCTCCAAACCATGGAGTGTTATTTTGGAACAGGTGGTGCATCTACTTAGCTGAACAGCTTGTTTTGTGAGGATGCTGAGAATAAACATTGACATTTCCAGAAACTTATTACCAGTATCTGTCCATTCTTAGACTGTTTTGTTGCAACAAGTTCCAATTGAACATAACTTGTCTATAATTGCTTTTTTTCATTCTCTTCTGGTTCGGAGCTTTCTCTATTGCCAAGTGCTACCAGGGCTCAGCAGAGATGTTATAGCTGCGCTGCACATTGTGGACAGTCATGGAGCCCCCGAGCAAACGGCAGGACATATATATCACTTGACTGTGTGTCAGGACGATTACTGGATAAAGATCACAATATGACACTTTTCCTTTTCTGTGCTGGCTCAGTGAACAGGAGGAAAGCTCCTGCAGCTCAGCATGCCCCTGTCCAGGTTATTGATCACACATCTCAGACTTAAGACCTCTTGAGCCTGTTAGTGAAAAATCTTTCTGCTTTTTTCATTGTCAGGACATCACACTAATTCACATTTTGGAAAGCACAGAATTTACAAATGATAATCTACATCTGAGGATTTAAAAGGAATGGTTCTTCACTTCTTATCTTTATCCATCTTTTTTTTTCTTTATTAGTACAAATATTGTGGTGGAGTTTACATGATGACAGCCTGCCAAGTCTTTGTGTTGACTGCACATTTTTCTTGAGGCCATTTTAAAACTTTTTGCCTTTGCTTAGTGAAAAACCATGAGACAGATTTTAATACACTATCAGTCAAATAAACCATATAAATACATCTTAAACGGCACAACAATATAGGAATCTTTTTTTATGCATTAGCAATCTCTCAGTTCTGTGACATTTGTTTCTATTGAAGACCTAAATCTTAAAGAATTGGCCAAAAAATTTGTACTTCAATTTTTTAAAAAGGCAAAGTAATTTCCCTAAAGTTGGCAGCTGTTGCTTATATCTGCTGTTATCTGCTTATATCTGCTTATATCAGCTGTTGCTATCATTACACCAACAAGAGTTACATGTGCTTGTTACTAATACTATTTTTGGCTGTAAATGAACACATTTGGTGCCTTATGAATATTTACAATACAAGAACAGTGTTTTCGTGTTTAACTTAAAAATAAAAGAAAGAAGGAAAAAGAATAACTACAATGCCAATCAAAGAGAGTGGCTCATGATATGTTAAAATATCTGGGAACCATGGAGCTCCATGGCACCAGAGTTGGGAAACATTACTTTTAAAAGTAACTCATTACATCTCAAAATTACTGCTATTAAAAAGTAACTTGTTACACCACAGCATTACCTTTTGAGAAAAGTAACTTGTTAGAGTACTTTTGCGTGACCAAAAATGAAAAACCTCTTTGTTATTCCTTGCGCATGTTGTTTTATAGTCAACACCTCCTTCAAATATAATTACTGTTCTATACTCTACTATCACTACATGGCCAAATCTGGCCCATGATCTGTAAACTAACTGACGAGCTCTTGTTACCCGGACACAGCTTGCATTTCACTGTGATATTCTGGTGCTTTTCACTGAAAAATTCAAATTAGAGGGAAACAGAAACTGTGTGAATTTGTGGTGGATTTTTTTCTTTTCTTGTGGCAAAAAGGTACTGGGATTAATGGTAAAAAATGATAACAATGGATTTTAAAGAACATTGTCTAACTAAACAACTGAGTGCTTAAATTGCAAACTTAACGTATTAGGTTACTTGTTACATCAGAAAAGTAATCCAACTACTCTTCTTAACACTGAGTGACATAGAAGAATAAGCTAGTATGATCATTTTTTTACCCTTGGTTGTTGTATTTAGTTTAGTTTAGTTGCAGTTTAGTTGTATTAAGAAACATATGGAAAATCAGCACATGTTCATTAAGCTGTGTGCTTGTTTTTTTTTTTTTTTTTTTTTTTTTGCAACAGTGTATCCTTCTCTTTGCTTAAAAAGAATTTACTCTGCTTTTGGTGAAACTTTCACTGTGTCGTAAATATTCCTATGCATACATTTACATGGCAGTTTACTAATTAGGTTATTTTCTATAGGTGCTACCTAAATCAATCCCACATTTTATGATTCTGTTTAGTTAATACAGGAAACAAATAGTGCACACCCTGCAGAGGTCTTCTATTTTTCTTTACTTTCAATGCCCCTTTTCTTGGTAGTGCTAAAGGGGGACCAGGGCTTTATGACCCTTAATCTTTTCTATTCTTTTCTAGAATAGCCAGGAACAAATCAATAGTGCAAACAAAAGCATTTTATATATGCAGTTATTAGGTCACAAGCTACAGTATGTCACACTTCATTTTAGCCACAGCTGAGGCCTCCAGTGGGGCCGGCTCTCTCCCTGCCCTGTCCCCGCAGGGACATTATGAGAATCATAAATAATACGTGCTAATGAGATATGAATTGATTATGTGGGGAAAAGCTTGACGCTCTCAATCCATCACCCTAAATGATGTTTAACAATAGATTACCAGCCAATAATTCCTCCAATATGAGATTAAATAAAATAGCAGGGCGGTTTTCAGCGGACTACCGCTGCCTCCCTCTCCTCCCATTCTCCAACGGGTGGAAATAAATCTGCTCAATTACTGTACCATCCATCCGTTTTTCACCGCTAAGGACATTATTATTTCATTTAGAGCTTGTTCATGCATCATAGATTATTTCATTTTACTCAGTCAATACGGAGGAGTGCAGTATTTTATGTTATCCACTGGGGCTTATGGAGAAGTGGGGTTTTAATGGAGTATACATGACTCTGGACGAGGGGGCTTGCTGTAAACGGGAGAAACGTGATTATCACCTGGATGCAGTTAGAAAAATAAACTAAGATGTATATATTCATGCTCACATATTCCGTTTTCAGGGGGTATATACATTTGCTGTGTGCTATCCTCAGGCACCTGACAGACAATGAGAAAATGGTTCTCCTTCAAATGTGTGATCAATTGAAACTGCATTAGCTGTGCCTATAAGATGATTTGGAACATCACTTCCATCCCAAAGAACAATGAAAATTGGATAACACACATGCTCACTGGGCTCTAACTTAGCTGCAAATCATGTTAAGGTTTTCAGTGAAGCTAAAGTTGTGATTGGTTATTTCTCCTTTAACTGCATCAAGTTGTACCTCTGAGGGTTTACTTGTGATGATCTGTGTTAATGTGTGTTCTTATCGCTTTTCTTATGGCTTAAAGACACACAAGCCTGGAAACAAACAAACAGGCGAAGAAATGGAATGAAAATTTTGATTATCAGTTGTCCTGTGGAAATCAGCCCCAAAATGCCGCATTTTTCTCTTTTCAGGATGATGTTGATGTTGCCTGTTTCTGACATGTTTAGGAGACTGCAGGGCAACCACATTCAGAATGAGAGTGATAGGTGTTAGTGAGACTTGCATGGCTAAGTCTTTATCTTAAGAGCGCAATATTACAGACAAAGAATGGTTCACTGAGCTGGTGACTTTCCCTCTCCTTGGTGACCTGTCTCTGTAACTGCTCCTGTCCCATCATGCAACAGACCATTGAGCTGCTGTGTAACTCTGAAATTGGCTTTTAGAAGTTCTGCATTATAAAGGATGTCTTAATGAGTTAAATCAAAAACTTTGGTTAGATCTTAATCAGTTCAGATGGTAAAGTGTGTGTCAGCTGGTTGATCCGTCCACCACTTTGGTCCTGATAGTTGTCCAGCTACTAATACATGGATTTTTTTTTTAAAATCAGTCTGCAGGGGATGAATGCTCCTGACTTTGGAAAAAAATTGTGTCTTTTCCTCCCGTACCATCATGAGGTTTACATTTTGAGTTTAAACTTAAATATTTCAACAATTTAATGAATTGCCATGACATTTGGTTCAGACATTCATGTCCCCCTCATGATTTTTTTTAATAACTTGTACATGACTAGTATTAATCAAATGGAAACTCTAATTTGTCAAATACTTTGGTTTATCAATTTATTATTATTATTTTTTTAACACCTTCAAAAAATGAAGATGTGTCCCTCAGCCTTAGCTGAATAAGGTCTGATCACAAAATTTGAGACTGTGTCTGTTGTGCATGAACGGAGAGCTGCACTGTAATGTGCATATAGCAGCTGCAAGCAATACATTTAACTAGTATTATTCCAAGCTACATTACTTTATCAAAATCATCAAGTGACATGTTTCGCAGTTTTTGTGAGCACTGGTATGTGCACTTTTGCAATTGCAGCACTCTGTCAAAATCTACCAGGATCATCGTCAACAGATCTTAGATCCCAAATTTCCTGTCAAGGGTCACCACCTGTACAATGACCCAGAGACTAAACAGCATCCTTTCCATTGGAAGAGCCTGCAGTCCTAAGACCAACGACGGCATGTCAGGTCAGGAGTGCAGCGGAGAGCATGCTGGTTGTGATTTTATCCTTGTAGACCCAAATTTCAGGTTCATGGTGAAATCCCAAACATATACATGTAAGTGACAACAAAAAAAACATGCGCCTGATCTGAGGTGCTGTGATGTTACTTGAAATTCTTAAGTTATAGCCTGCACCTGCTAAGAGTGTGCAGCACTCCATTTGTGCACAATAAGAGCAGTCTCAATTGTTTTTGATTACACCTTGTACTTAACTGTGCTAAGTGCTAATTAGCACATCTTAGCATGCAAACATGCTAAAGTACAAATTCAAACAGTTTTTTTTTACAAATAGTATGTCAAAATGAGCATATTGTTGACAGTATTTAGCTTACAGCACCATTATACCTACCAAAAAAAACCTGATACTAGTGCTTTTTATAGCTTGCACCTGCTAAGAGTGTGCAGCACTCCATTTGTGCACAATAAGAGCAGTCTCAATTGTTTTTGATCACACCTTGTACTTAACTGTGCTAAGTGCTAATTAGCAAATCTTAGCATGCAAACATGCTAAAGTACAAATTCAAAGTTTTTTTTACAATTAGTATGTCGAAATGAGCATATTGTTGACAGTATTTAGCTTACAGCACCATTATACCTACAAAAAAACCCCTGACACTAGTGCTTGCTAAAGCATTGTAAAGTCCGACACACTCCTGCAGAAACGTGGGCATCATCTCCTCTTCGCATGTGTGCACTGTCTGCGACACATCAAAGTACATACATGCAGATGCACACACAGAAGTTACCATTGCTTCTCACTGCTGAGGTGGACACTGCTGAAAAATCTTCAGCAAGCACACAGTGGCACATCCTTGTTCTCCATGTCTTTCTAAACAGATAAGTTGCATGTGTTGTGTTTTCTGACAGGGCCAAAGCGGAGGTCATTGGGTCAAGGATATGTCCAACCAATGAGCCAAACATTGGGTCTGTGCAATGGACACAGTTACACCAAACAGTAATTGTGGAGGTTTATGGGCACATGAGTGTGAAGAGTTAACAGCTTGTAATGAGGCATTAGTTAAGGTATGGCTCAGAAGCTTAATATGATACACTTTTATCTTAAATTTATCTTAAATTAGATACATGTGTCATGGAGGCAGTTTGCACTGCATCAATCGGTAATTTTTTTTGTTGCAGTTCTGCCTTCCTTTTACATGACAATGGCTTGCTGGTATCCCTGAACTGCAACTTTTACAGAGTGTCATCTTTTGAGACTGCAACTTTCTTTTCGGGGTGTATAAACTGGAGAAACAAAAGCCTGTGAATGCAGTGACTAAGCTAATGCTAAATCTAGCACAAGTCAATGCATTCCACAATAGCTTCTGCCATACTCTGATTAAACACTCCACAGTGCACCCAAAGGTAGTTAAATATGACAACAATCTATTGCGGCAAACTGGAGTGTTCGTAGCATAATTTTAGAAGTCAAACTATGGCTGAATTTTCTAATTTGTGGCTGCTAAGGGCTTAACAGCAACAGGAAGTAAACAACTTCAGCAGTTCCTATGGTATGTCATTGCAAAATTGCACTGCCAACTACTGGCTTGGTATGCATACTACAGCGCTTTTGGTTGCTTATGTAAACAGAGTTTTTTTGAAGATGCAAAACGTAGGATTGCTCTTGTTTGAATGTGGCCTTATAGTTTATTTTCATTATCCACCCATGATGAACTTTAGACAATAATTTCCCTCAGCTAATCACAGGTAGCACGCTACAGTGCATCTCAAGCCCCAACTTTTCTCTGATTCTTACATCTTTTATCAGTAAATCCTACCCATCATGCCTGAGTCCCTTTATACCTTGGCTTTGTAGCCTTCCTCCTCATCCCTTTCAATCCTGTCTTTCCAATGCCCATTCAATCCTCTTCTTCCTCTGTCTCCTTGCTCCCTGCGTGGCCTCCTGTGGGTGAGGAGTTGAGTGGGCTTGTCTAGGGGCTGAAGTCGGGACTGGATTGGGAAGAAGTGGCTGTCACAGCGTCTGATTAATGACCCGTCGGTGGCGTGTCCAGCCACATTAGGGCTCCATGTATCTACCAGCGTCCACACGGGGCGAGGGGCTTTGTTCTGGGAGGAAATGGTGTCAGCTGCCCACAGCCGTTTGCCTATAAAAAGAAAAAGATTTACTGTCATCAAAGGACAGATTAAAGCCCACAATAGCGCCATTGATTTTTTTTTCTAAACCAAAAAATTCACATTTTGGGAAAACCTATTCCAGGACTAGAGAGAGATATGATCAGCTTATTTAGAAAGGATAATATGGAATCTTCTCGCAGAATGAACTTTGAAAGAAGTAAATTGTAAATATTGATTTCTGAAATGAAGTGTCAATCTTGTTCGGGCCAAGATTATTCCTATCATCTGGATGAACCCCCAGCAAACGATGAATTCAAAACTGCTGACAAAGTGGAGTGTATAGGATTTCTGTTAGGAGCAGTCGGCAGCGCTTTACCGCTTGGCCGGCCTGAGCCCCAGCCGGTAATGGCTGTTCAATTTTATCAGATAACGGAGGAGATCTCATCAGAGGCGAAAAATGAAATGAACTGTGACTCCGAATCAGGATCCCTGCTCTTATCCCAGCAAAAATCATCCGCGCGGGGCCCAGGGCTTTCCATTATTTCAGGTCACTTCATTACGGCCTTGCACACAGGACCCAATTGCTACAAACAAAGCAGGCCCTTCCTGTCTCACCCAGGGGTCGAATGTGAGGGGCAGTTTGATAGGCTCTTGACGTGTCCAGGGTTATCCCATTACCACTTAAGAGGGTTGCTGAAAGGCAGCAAATCTCGCCCACTTGTTTGTTATCCTTTCTCACCCTTTTGTATCATGAGAGGTTTTATTGCTCACCTTATTTCTCTTGGTGGAAAATAATTCATCTCTTCCAATTGTGGTTCAAAATTGATTTTTTCTTCGTCATACGGATGATGAAGATAAAGCAAACTGAAGAGCACAGTTTTACCAATGCATTAATAAATGTACTGATAGGTAAAGTTAAACTTTGCACGATGTTAACATGAATACAAGTTTCCTTTCTACTCCTAACCTTAGCCCTCATAGACTGACTTTTTAGTAAATTATCAGGACAAATAAGCTATGCATGAGTACCACTTACTACTTTCTGAAGTGTGTGCGCTCCCATGTGTGCATGTATGCATTTTTCTTACTTTCAATAATGAATGAAATAAGCTGTTATCGCACAGGAATTTGTAGCTTTGTGAGTAATTACAGTTTTTGTTTCAGCCTCCGAAGGCCCAGCATTGATCTCTGGAACGAGGCTGGTCGATACACATGGGGGCAGGGGCATTTGATAGCTACGTGGGAGAAAAATGACGTCGGTCCAAGGGGGGAGATTTGTAATAGAGCGATAAGACAAGCTCAAGGTAGGGCAACAAAGACTGACGGTTCTTTCATTTTAAAAAGTGGCCGTTTCTGCAACTGTTTTTGGTACTTTTTGGACCAGCATTTTGCTTCAGATCTTCTCCTTTGATCACATTCAGACCTGGCGAAAGAGCAAAAAAACAATGTCATAACGCTGAGTAACTCATAATTGTAAATTAATAACTCAGTAAAGTAATAACATAAACATCTGTGGTCATTTTTTGACTTATAATCCGATCATACTTTGTTTCTTGGGCTTTCTCTGTCTTCCTGCTTTCATCTTTAAGAAACAAACAAACAAAAAAAAACAAACAAAAAAACAGCTTTGTGTAAATGTGCAACTGACTGATCTGCTATGAGCTTTAGACCACAAGATCTATACATTGACCCATGCAGGCTTGAGTTACATCGTCCCGCTGCTGCTTTTCATGTCACTGATACATCTGATGCATCTCCTCTCAGTCATTCTCTGGTGGCACTGACTTTAAATGCAGGTCATGCTGCTGGAAGTAATCAGAGAGAAGCAGTGATTGAGTCACACTTTGTTATATTTAGTCAACAAATAAAAGTCCCCTAAATAAAAATTTTAATGTGTTTAAAAGACAGTCTGTGAAGCTTGATGCCTTGTCCTTCAGGGTTTGGGGGAAAAAAGTGTTTATAGCAAAGTGATGAAGACCGTTTGAGAATGTAAACAATGCAAATGTTCCCTGTCCACTTCAGAGTAACTGTGTGACTTGTTTCCATGCAGAAAAGACAATAAATCCATTGCACGGTGTCTGTTGTGTCATGTTCAGGTCTTTCTCAGGAAACATTGTGGATTTTTAATGAGTTCTGCCTAAATTTTGTATCATTTTAATTGATGAACTTTTTGCTTTGTTATTTCCTATCCCTAACAAAACTTCAGCTTTAGATAATAAGTCATTGAAGCCAAAAAAAAAAACAAAAAAACACCCAAAACAAAACAAAACAAAACAAAACAAAACAAAACAAAACAAAACAAAACAAAACAAAACAAAACAGAGACTATGTTGACTTTTCATGCAGGACCCAAAGTCTGTTGAGTAAAAATTCAGTTTTGGTTCATTCATCGGCCACAACTACTGCTTTATGCAGAATTTTTTGCTCTTCCCACAAAATGCAGGTGGATGCTGTGTGACCGTTTTCAGCAGTAAACTTGACATCTGAAGGTCAAATGTTTTTTAGTGTTTTCACCATAAGCTTGTGCTTGTGCTTGTGCTTGTTAGCTTGTGTTAGCTTTTTCCATTTAAACAGGGAAAATGTTGATTTGTGATTTACTTTCACTTTTGTACACTGACTTGGGTGGCATCTGTAAAGTAGGCTACTAATGATCTACAAAAGTTTCTAGAGTTGTTGTTTGTTTTTTTTCAAACATGAATGGCATTCCTCTTTTAGTTTCTTGTCTCTTATTACATAATATGTTAATTGCCTCCAAACCGTGCTCACTGTTTGCAATTACACTGGCTCAGACATTGTACTTCTAGACAAAACTTGTACTTAAGTGTTTCTGTTTCATTCTACGTTATACTACTTCACAATTTGGAGAGAAAATTTGTAATATTTGCCCATACAAAGGCAATTTGTTATTTTATACCAATGATACACTTTAATGCATCAGTTTTGTGATGTTAAAATTAACATCACCTGGACCAACTACAACATCAAGATGCATCTGACAGATATGCATCGGTAATTCACTGCCATCAGTAATCCCATAATATGTTACTATCTTAACACTCCCGGTGGTTATTTTTGAGTACAATTTGCCAAATTTCGAAACTTTTACATCAGTGACTTTTTTAAATACAGGACTTTTAACTGTACCTGAGTATTTTCATACTTTACCACTAAAAAAACTGCCCCCTGTGGGTTTAAAGCCCCTAAAACTAATGGGCCATCCTTGAGTTGTGATTTTTTTTTTTATGCTTAAGCTATTAGGCGCAGTTTATCTCTTGGATGAGGTTTCTAATGAATCAAAAGTGCCGAAGATTTGAATATAAAAATGTATCAACTTGTATTCCTTTTTAAAATTATTTATTTATTTATTTATTTTTTACTGATAACTGCACATATATATGCAAGTAAATTCGAAAATATTCAGCATTTTAAGATGTGATTTTAACTATCTCTTTGCATTGTGTCATATTTTTTGATGTATATAGTTAAAGCAATTCATTCAGACATTAGTCTGAGGCTTTAAAGATGAAACTGGTTGTTGTACTGTCAATGTGTTCCACAATGGTTCCATCTAAAGAACAATGTCTAGAGAGATTGCTCTGTTTGAGAGACACATGCCATGTGGAAGTCCCTGAAGAGGTCAGCTTTCACTTCCTAAAATTGGCCTGCGTAGAAAATCCTCTGGTCTGCTATCTCCTTGGAAGCTCCAGTGTGGCTGCACAGAGGACATTTACAACAAAAAGAAAATGGCCTTATTCCCTCTCTTATCTCATCCTCTCAGACTAACGTAAAGTTGACATTAATAGCAAATAAAAAGCAAAAAGTCTTGAAACAAAGTTGAAGCCTTTGGTTACGTTTCAGAGCACAGGGCAATTTAAAAGCCTGAAATGTGGAATTAGAGAGGATTTGATGCGCTTCAAATTGAACGGAGAGGGACACCGTCAGTGGCGTTTGCACCTTCAAGCGTTATTTAAGTAATGTCTTGTGGCACGTTTGAGGCATTGGAGGCAAGGGCATAGAAATGAGGGATTTATGCAGACGCTGCTGCAGTTTTATCTCTCTTCTTCAGTCTGAGTGCACGCTCTGTCGAGCAAAAAAACAAGCAGACATACAAGTAGATTCAGATCATACAGAGTATGTGCTTGAGTTATCTGGATATTCACTTTAAACATCTAAATCAAGCTGTTCTCAACGGACCTCATCCACTCCTTATCGAAACACAGGCAGTGCCAGATAACTTGATTTGCTTAAGGAACGGAGGAGATATTAACAGCACTTGACTACGGCAGTGGCCCCTTCTGTTGTTGGTATTAAACCTATCCAGCACTTCATTATACCTTCACTCTCTGGAGAGTCTCTGCGTACAGTCTCTCTTTATCTCCTCTTTTCTCCCGTGTTTTGCTCCCTCCTTCTCTCTCCCTCTCTCCACCTCATGCGAGCATCCTGGTAGCAGACAAGAGCATCATCAACATGCGCGGTGTGCCAGTGTCATGCAGATAGCCTCTGTGTTGGTAATGGAGGGAACAGCGATCGATAGGGAGCAGGAGATGGCCGCGGCTGAGGAGCCTCTGTTTGGCTAGCCCTAATCCTGATGAGTAATGTTGCTGTCATAATAGCGGGGATAATTTAATGCTGACACTTAAGTCTGTGATGAATGGCCTGTCGCCGACATGGGGCCGAGTCAGGCGGCCCGTCACAAGTTTTGAAATATTAATTTCATTCCAAATTCAGGGACCATGTGGCGGAACAGGCATTAAGAATGTCCAAAATGATCAACCGAACCAATCGAGGATGAAGAGGGACTCGGCTGTTGTTGTTTTTGGAATCTTTGGCATTGCAGCAAACATAATGAGAACATCAAAACCCCTCTACACAGCAAAACAACCAGAAAATTTAAGGGAATGTTGTTTTTTTCAGGTGATCATGCAGCTATCAGGTGCAAGAATAAGGCATTTTTAGAGTTGGCATACTGATTAGCAATGAAGTTTCTTTTCTTTTTCTTTTTTGAATTTTCTTGGATTTATTTCAATATTCTGAAAACATTTTGGATGGAAAAATATTGTTACTTGTCAGAAGTATTCAAATCTGGATTTTCTCTATTCTGTGGTTCACACTTAAGCCCTCCTTGATAACTCTCTCTTGTCTTTTTGTCCATTAGGGCAGAAGGAAACCACCCTGTAATGCAGTTTTGTGCTTTAATATGCACGTTGAACATCTATGTGAGGCACTTTCTGTTGTATCTGCATTCAAATTCACAAGCCCAACTTTACAGTGGATTGTCTCTTTATGGCACACAGGCCTGTAGCAATGTGGGAAGATGCACACACATCTGCGCATTTGATTGTAGTTTGGAAGTGAGGTTCAGTTTAAGCACCACTTAAGAGAGAAAGCTTTTAAACACGTAAATACCCTCTTTATAATTTACCTCAGTTGGTTTTGGAGTTTTTAATGTTTTACTTGCTTACTCTTCCTTATATTAAACAAAGTCACAGGTATGCTGCTCAGATGCTAGGCTGAGGTCAGACATCATCTACCCCAAAGCAATCCTCAGGATTTTGGTTCAGTTTAGGAACAAAGACAACTTGGTGAGGGTGAGCAAATGATCATGTTTTGGCTCAACATACCTGGTTTGGTTGCACAGCTGCAAAATATTCTGACAGTCTCAGATTACTCTGCTGAAACCGATCTTGCCGATCTTGATCTCGCTCTCCCATATGGCAAACCTACATACAAGTAACAATTATCTTAAACATGAACATTGTGTTCACTTTGACTGTTAAGAGCACTTTCTTTATCTCTTTTTTTTAATTAAAAAAAAGATTTGCATGCATCAAAACGATTTTCTCTCATAAAAACTTAATTACTGTATCACATAAATAAATGAAAATGACAAAAAAAAGTTTCTGATGAACACCAACTGCACCATTTAGCTGACAGTTTGTGAAGTCTTATGTCTTCCTTTAGGGAAAATAGTAAAAAATGAGTCAGGCAGCTGGAGACAATGAGCACTGCAGAGTTTTTTCTTGTCTCATATAAATGCCTTTTTATGCTTTGGGAACGAATGTCTTGAGGGGAACTCAATGCCATATAATGACAAAGTACACTATTTGCTCACAATAATAATGATTGAGTCTCAGATACAAGCTCAGTGTTGCCTCAGTACCTGGTAATTATAGATAGATGAAGATTTCTTTTGTAGATTTTGTGAGCATTTCTGTTGCATCTTTACAGTTGATTGCTCTCATAATTCTGACAAAAAAAAATACAATAGTAAAAAACAAATGCCCTTTGTTTGGATAAAATAACTGTTTTGGAAACGGTCCTGAAATTCTTAAGTGCTTTGCTTTTTTTCCAAAAATACGACAAAGTGCCGTTTTTCCTGATGGCATGAGGTGATTTAAGATATGGCGATATTACATTACTTTTAATTTTCATTTTGTCTGGAGGGACATTTTGAATGTATGATTTCTGTCACTCATACTGTAGCAATGTTTAGAGGATGACATTCCCCATCTCTCCCTGCACTAATCCATTTACAATACCTTCACGTTGAGATGGTTTTGATACTGTTTGTGGGCCACACTGGGACGCTGTGTACAGAAACTTAAATTGATTTGATTCCTAACTCCCTTATCTATAAATGTTTAGGAACAGAGTAGTTTTTTATGATTTATTACTTCAAAGCCATAAAGTCTCTTGTTGACACAAAAGCAAAGAACTCACTTACTTCTTATCCATCGTGGTCTATCTCTGAGGCCACCGTGGCTCGGCCCACAGCTGCACTTCCTTTACGGGACTCAAAAAGGCATTTTGAGTTTGTTGACAGAGGTTGTGGAGGGAAATAATGGAAAAGATAAAAACTCCAATTATGATTTTTTTTTCTTCAGGTAAAGCATTGCTTTAGTATGACAGATTGTATGATAAATGACACATTTGGAAGTCAGTTGTTGTTGAAGATGTGATGATTTCTTGAGCAGCAAAAATACTAAGTTGACCTTTTTTTTCTGAGATGCAATTGTTTGGGCCCCTGATGCACAGACTGTGTTTGATGCAGGAAACGATATGAAGTGACGGTGAAAAGAAGTACATCTCTAGATATTTTCCTTATCTTAATATTCTAAATGTTACATATCTCACGTTCATCGTGCAGCCTGGTCTCTTAGAGTCGACATTTTGCTGTTGCAAGCTGATGCAGAAACAGTCCTCTGCTCTGCTTTGGATTTGTGTACATTGTTTCTGCTGAGACCTAAAGACCAAGGCAGCTAAGCTGGAATGGACTAACGCAGCCGCTTGACCTTGGGTGGCTTATTTGCTCCAGTGAGACAGCCTAAATATTTACCTGTCATTGTTGATGATACTCCAGGCTTCAATGCCCTTAATGGTTTTGATGGAGAAACAGGGCTTTGGAGCACCAGGGTGATGGAATTGCAAAATTAAGAGCAGTGAATTGGACTATATATTTAGGACACTGCGGGCTTAATTCTGTGCCTTATAATACAACTGCCTTAATCTGTAAAAGACTAGAGCAAGATAGAAGAGTAGCGGGGAATTGCAATGGAAAACAATGTGTCAACTGCAGGAGTTTAACCTTGACAAGGTCTGTGCAGGAGGAGTGTGCTGTGGGAGAATGCAGGTGTGCTGCTACCAAATGCAGCGCATGCTCATGTTAGGCTCTAACCATAAATGAATTAAAACATGGGACAGCTGCTAATAGCTGCAGTTGTGTGAAGAGCTAGTCTGAGACTATGTTGGGGGTTCTGATCCAACCCAGATGTCAGGAAAACTGCAAAAACAACAAAAACAACAACAACAACACTATATATATA
>JAQLOL010000025.1:19170286-19182734 GCA_029783665.1 Naso thynnoides
ATTTTTTCCTCATCTACGCCTACAAAGTCATACTTAGCATTCTGAGCTTTATTCAGACACAGAATATGCTGTTGAAAGACAACAAAAAAGTCTGTTTCTATGACGTTAACAAAAACCCACTTGCTGTATGTCAAAAGAGGAGTGATGGTGTCTGTCTGAAGCAAACATTTGGAAAAGCATTAAGTGCGTTTTTCAGTCCAGACTATTTTATGAGAGAAATTAAGGGCAGATAGAGACATGAGCAGCATGTCTCCCAGAACTTGAATTGAGGTCTGTTCTTACTTTTACAGCCAATAACGAGATTATATTTGAGCTGAAATGTGGCCATCCTCTTTAGCCATAATAGGAATCATTATAAATGTGTCCCATCCAAATCCATCTTTCCCATGGGAATCTGCTTTGAGGACATTTACATTGAGTCTGGTTTACATAATGGCTGCAGCATCATACGTATTGATTGTTTAATGTATGATGGACAGTGCCGGTCATGAAAACAATCAAGTCTATATCAGATCTTCTCAAACCTTTTGTTACTGGATTTTATAATTAGAATTTTATAATTATAATTCATATTTAGTTTTAATGATTGTGAGAATGTATTAATTAAAAAAAAAAAAATCTAATTTTCCTTCATAACACTTCCATAATCATTAAATGCAAAAGTCAGATTTTTGACTTTGAAAGAAATCACAAATATTTGATTCACACAGAAGCAAAATTTGCATGAGACACAGAATACTATTCACACATTTAATGATCACTAGGTGGCAGTATAGTATACTATAATTGCATATATGCATATTGCTTTGTGTAAGGTCCACTGCAACATTTCAGTCCGTCACTCACAGAGTCTTCGATGTGACGTGACCCTGACATTCTGCTGGCCTCTACCTTCACTGTGGAAAATGATGTACCCCAGCTGCCGTCAATACACACGAAAGATTATATAGATTTGCTAAACTGACAAATAATATGGAATACCTTGGAAATGTTTTAACAAATTTTAATGTTTAGAAATATACCCTTACAAATTAATACAAGTTAATGCACAGGCATATAAGTCAAGGTCTACTAAAAAAAAACATTTAAAGTGTTGATTTTGAATAATAATTTAATTTAAAAGAAAAACCTGAGGAATTTATTTTTTCTTGATATTCTTCACATATAAAAATGTTTATTGTTAAAACAACAACAACAACAACAACAACAAAAACTATATGCTTATTCAATTTATTCAAAATAGTTGAAACACAGCTGTTTTCTTGATTAAATTGCTGTTCACTCTTTCAGTGAGTTGAATCAAACACAGTATTCTGCTGGACTATGATGGTAACACAGTGCACTGTCTGTCCAGATTCATTTCAAACTAGCAAAAAAGACAGAAATCATAATAATGTGTTGGATTAGACTTAATGAAATTCAGAATGAGGGAGTCAGAAACTTGTATAATAAAGTGACTCTTTGACCGCAATCTTTTTTGAGGACCTCTCTATTATACTGCTGCTTAACACAATCCATAGCAATCCAAATCCTTATCAATATCAATTTACTCATATCAATAAAGATCAGGCTCCCTCTGGATCAGTTCTCACTGGCATCTGTCTGACATTGCAGGCCCCTCATCACCCAGGCAACTCCCCCTCCTCATCACACACACACACACGGGCAAACACAGCAGCCCTTGACATTGGCGTCAATAAGGCTGACCGTCTTTGTGAGAGTATCGACAGTTATCAAAAAATGCCCTTGATGTAATTTCATGCCTGTCGACACTCATGGGCCATATGCTAAGGATTATGGGATGCCTGCGTGTGCACAAGTGTAAGGCGCTGCAGAGCTGGGGGCCGAGCTTTGGTCACTTTATGGGAGCCTTTAATGGCCCTCGCTGTCAATGTTAGAGCACAATGGCTGAATGCAGCAGAGTGTCCACTGGGGGCTACCATCAACCTCAGCCACGGAGCAGTCAGGGAATCCCGCCCCTCCCATGTGTGACACTAACTTATCGCATTAAAGCGTCCGCAGTGTCACAGCATATGTCGAGTGTCTGTGTTTGAGGCTTTAATGTGGTGAGGCTCTCATTTACATTTTCAGAGGTATTCACAAATGCGCAGTGAAACAGAGGGCAGCGAGCAGGCAGTGAGTGCTCTGCTGAGGGCGTTTTATGTCTGTTCAGTTTCCTTCTCTCACACTGTCATTGAGGATGGAGATGGTACAAAAGAGGTCTGACTATAGGACAGGAACAGGAGTTTTCGACTGTCATGAGCAGCATGTGAAGGCCTGTGAGATTAAGCACGGGTAGTTGAAGAATCTAGAATATGTTGTATGATGAAATATGATATTTTTCAAAGCTTTTTATAAATCTTTGCTATTCTAAATTCCTCATCAGTGTAGTTCTGAAGTAAGATTAACAAGAGACAGAGCCAGATATAGAAAAAAATCGCTTAAATGATAAAAAAATGTATTGCTGCAAATATATCTTCAATCAGTATTTAACTAATGAATATTCTTAATATATTTAATGTTATGATAATTAACATTTTCATCCTTAAGCAAAATTTTGCTACCAATAAAAATCATGTGCAGCCATTATCTTCAAATGCAATGCTTTTTAATATTTTTCTTAATGAATTGAGGAAATTCTCCTTCTTAAACTAAACAAAGGAGGTACTGGTGACTGAGAGGTTAAGGTGCAGCATCCTTTTCTCTCTCTTTTTTACTGTCAACTTTCCACTGTGTCTAATGAAGATCAAACTTTAAACCCATACAATGTTCTGTAAATGTGTTGTCACAAGGCTAAAGCTAGGGCTGTTTTATGTTAGGTTTTGAAAAGTAGATTTTCAAATACACGGTTTCATGGGGACAGCAAAGTTAAACAAATCACACGACATTTATGACCTACTTTGTAAGCTTTATTTCAAATGTTTTTAAATTATTCACTTACAAGATTTGTAAAAGAATATGCATGAATTTCCGATAAATCCAACAAACCCATCATCATTTGTTATTCCTTTTTACCCATGCAATATTTTATTTTTAACAACAGTGCCAATATTACGTACTATATGCTGCAAAGAGGTATCTAGAAGTATTCAGAAGCTCGAAGCTCCAACAGACATCATGTCTGCACTAAGCCTTTGGTAGCTTTATTTGTGTTTTACAACACAAACTTAACACTTTTGCAGTGATTTTTGTATGTTTGCATCCTTTTGTTACCTTGAATTTAATCAACAACCCCCCTTCCTTTTCTTCCTTTCTGCACTGCTTTGTTTTTCTGCTGCCGATGGTGGCTGAAGCGCTTTAGCTGTTTTGTAAGCATGTGCACATCCTGATCTCTCATAATATTAGTTAAAATCAATGTGCTGCTTTTTTAATTATTGCTCATGGTACAAAGCGGGGAAGGCTCATTTAAGGGGGGATCGATATGGGAGAGCGATTGGTAGACGGTGGAGCTGTACATCAGGCGGCTTGATGTGAAAATCATTGGGGCCTGTGCAGGCTGTGGCTCGCGCTGATCATCCTGGTTAGCCCCCCAGCTGGCTGCAGGGCCTGGGTAATGGGTGAACCCTCCGTGAACCAGCATCCTTAGCCTCCACAGCACCCCTCAGAGCTGCACACAGTCTCACACCGCCCCAGTTGCGATGCAGGGCAGGAATAACACATCATAAACTCTATTACAAATAGAATCAAAAAAGTAAGGCAGAAAATTCAAGTGCATTTCCAATTCTCCTCTCTTCATCTCCCCATTGATTATCTGTGCCTGGGATTATTCTCTTTTTATTTGGTCCTGTTCCCTTACTTGTGTTACTCTTTCCTCTATCCCTTGATACACCAGTGCATTGTTCCTCCATGTGCACTTCTATTATCTCTGCTATCTGTCCCCTGACCGCGACCAGGCCTGACTGAAGGCTTGCGCTACTCTGCTCTGTGGGCTCTAAAGAGGTTAATAACTTGGGCCTGCGGACATTATTTAAGGGTGGCCAGAGGAAATGTAACGCTCCCCTGTTTCTGTTGCTTTAGATCCACCTTTGACCCCGGAATCGTCCCTCCTTCCCCAGCCCACATTACAAACACATCCTTATATCCACCACATCCCACTTTCTCTCGCCTTCCTCACACTAACTCTTCTTCTTCCACAGTTTTAGCGAAGGCCAGTCCAGATCTCCTTCATCATGCAGTTCGGCCCCTCTGGCGCTAAACTGATACAAATGACGTTAATCTCGGAAAGTGTGAACGGCAGCGTTTCACAGCCTCTTACTGTTATTTGTCACCATTTCTGTCTCCAAAATGGCTCCATTTTGCACTGAGATAAAAAAAAGTTAAAAGCCCAAATAATTGTTTTCATCATTAGGTCACTTCGCATTTATCATGCAGTTTGTATATCAGCGCCCAGAGGATGATTTATACGGGCTCTTCTGTGACCAATAGGATAACCCTATGAGGGTATCAATCCCTATAAGCACTGATCCAATGTACAGTCAGCATCTAGGAAAGCTGGGTTGTACATTCAATGTTCCCAAACGGACAAAAAGAAAAAAATTAAACAAAACGTCGCTTTCCTCATTTCCTACCTCTTAAAATGTGTTAATAAACAGCTTTTTGTAGTAAAACTACTTAAAATCCTTATGTTGTCACAGAAATAAAGGATGTCTGACAATAATCTTACTAATCATGTGTGTTTTTCTTCTCTTGTGGTCAAAAAAATGGAATTTATACGCTAGCCATTGTTAAAAAAACACATTAGTAAGGCTTAAAATGCATTTTGACATTAGCTAAAGGCTCTTCTGCAATCACTTAAATCAAATGCCTATATTTTGACAAGCTACCAGTACATAATATGTCCAATTAGAATTTAATACTGGTTAGACACAGTGACCCTTCCCTCTATATCACATTCTGAAACACTAATGTAATGGTTTTTCCTCATTTGGCCGCTCTTTTTCAGATGATCGTTATATATCATCTGCATCGTTCACATGCTTACATACACACAGCGCTCACACACTCATTCACTCACACTGAAAGGAGATGGTTATTCGGGGCATCAATCATTGGTCCATGGGAGCATTTCATTTACTAATTAAAATCTTTAAAAAGAGAGCAACATTGACTAAGCAGTAAATTCTTAATCGCAAGTTTTGACCAGCAGCTGACAATACAATCTATGGTGAGACATCAATCAGGCCCGTGCACATGGCTTTTATGAACAGGCCTTTTTTGTCTGATCACCAAAGTCATTTATTTTGCCTTTAATTCCCCCTCTTAGCAAAATGTATTCAATCATTCAGATTGTATTGTGTAGGGGATGACTCTCTGCCTCTCTTCCTCATGTGATGACAAAGCACATCAGATTAAAACAAAAAAAAAAAGATATCAATAAATTACACGAATGCTTAATTTTCCTTGCTTGTCATTGTTGATGCCTGTCAATTTTAAAGGATCCGTGTGCTTTATTCTAATGAAAGAGGCGGAGAGCACAACACTCTTTCATTGGGCTAAAAATGCTCTGTTCAGCCAGATTTAAGATGAAATGATGCCTTTGGTTATGGACTGTGATTAATGTCAAGGACATCAGAGTTCATCTAAATATAGATGATGTGCATGTGCCTTCAGCAATCCTGAGCATGAGCCCATGCAGAGATCACACACAGATAAATATCATCCCAGTGCCAATAATAACATGAAAGAGGTAACACAAACTTGAAGTTTCTGGCTTGATGGGACTGATAAGGCACACGATTAACACGGCCTTACATGGCAGAGAGCAGTTACAGACTTTAAAGGCTCTTCGCCAAACTGCAGGACGGATATGAAATGTAAAACCTATTTTTTTTCCTTTTTTTCTGGTTATTAATGATTCTCACAGACTTACATAAAAACTTAAAAAGGTATTTGGTTACTCCGTTTGATATTTGGATTCTTAAGGTGCAGGGAAACATGCTAATAGATTTTCATCAACTTTTTTGGTTGTTTGCATGTTTGTTTGTTTTGAACTGATAAGCCAGTTTATTTAACATTAATAACCAAATAAATGCATGTGAATTTGAGAATTATAAATTCCACCAGAGTCAAAGGCTGCAGAGATAACAGTAACTACTATTTGGCTTAGCTAAGCCTTATACTTTCTAGCAGGACCAGGATTTTTTCCTTTATTACTAAATTCAGATACCTACTGTATGTGGTACAACATGAGAACCTTAACATGTGCCTCTTTAATCACAGGATACACAAAATGCAGTATATTGCTTTTAGCTAAAAGCAGTCTTGGACTACAGAAGTATTGGGACAATTCAATCTGATTCATCCTTCCTGAAATTTTAAGGAGTGCTTTGGGACGTTGGTCAGTACGGATCGGCCCAGATTATTTGTGAGAGGTGGACGGATCCAGTCTCAGCCTCAAGACCTTCCTCTCGTGGGATCCAAATAAAACATGTTTGATATTTCTAGACTTTAGAAATTTCTAAAGTCTAAAAGATATTTCTCAGTACAGTACAAGCTGGATCACAACAGCCAATTAGAGATGCATCCCATAGCACCTAACATGGTGACTGATTAAAACTGATGATTGAAATCTCTCCTACAGACAACACGAGTTGACTGCATCTCCCCAAACATCCTCTGGTCTAGACTCCTTTCCCCTTCTGCTTTTATTTGTTTATTTATTTTTCTTAATACAGCAAGTTGTTGCACCACTCCAGTCTGTATTTTGTTTAAATCTGTTTCCCCATGAGGTCACATGAAGTAGTGTGTTGCCCAATGTTATTTCACTAGCTGGACTACTAGCCAGAGTGCAGTTGCACCGTTTTTTTTAAACTGTTCTCTATGATTTGCAGATTTTACATACAGTCTTTCTCCCAACTTAAATCTCTCAATGTTAAAAGTCCTTGAAAAGTCAGATTGAGGTTGTTTTTAATAAATATGTGGACTGTGGCTTTGTAGGGCAGAACTGAATGCTATTCTAAAATTGGGTTCATGTATTTTCTTTCTCTGGACAACAGAGTAAATGCATTTGGAAAGTAGTGAAGGAAGATTTGTAATTATTTATCTAAGGTTTGGAAACACATTATAAAAATACTCCACTACGGATGAAGGTCCTGCATTTTAAAAGCAACTTAGAAATTTAGAGAACTACCAGAAAAAAATGCGGAAGTATTAAGATTTTATAATGTCTTATACATGTCTCTATATAAAGTCTATATAATGTCTAATATACTGTTTGGTAATTGTATCCAATACAATACTCCATAGTCTGAATGCAGAAAGTAGGAGTATACATATGTTTCACTCCCAAATGTATTGGAAAATACCTCCAAATTGTACTAAATTTAGTACTTGAGTAAATGTATTTAGTTACATTCCAACACTGCATTCAGAAGTAACAAGTATCTTGTTGTTGAATTAACAAGTGAAAAAAAAAGACATTTCTCTTGCTTGTCCTTGTCAGCTGAGCTCTGACAAAACAATGTGATGTACAGCATGCACATTAGATTAAGCATCTTGACATAGACCTGTCGTGAAAACATAAAATGCATGCATTATTTTAAACAGAGGGGGAGTTCCCAGCAATGATATTTTTCATGATGTATCTAAACAAACATCGCATGTTGCCACTATATCATCCTGTAACAGCCTCTCCCCCTGCAGAGAACACAGTGTAAAACCCAGATCTGCAGCTGCTTTCATCGAGATTGAGTCAAGTTTCTCTTTGATGGGAGAATGTAAATGTGTCATTTATACCTGTCTTCTCTTTTATCATGATAAAGCAGTTCATACTCTGGGAAAAGGGAAAAGAGAAATGCAAGCAGTAGCTTCATTCATCGCCTGTCCTGTTTCATTCACACGCTTGTGATTCTCTATCATGCTCCTCTCAGCAGCCGTCAAGAGGCCAGCTTGCATTGAAACAAATCTCTCATATTCTGCTTTTTGATTTCATTCTTTCTCCCTGTCGTCTCTCCTATTAGCTTATTCATTCTTCACATGTGACTGCCAGCCTGTTAAGGTCATATTAAACCAAAGCAATCCACTTTAAATGGTTATCTACGACGCGCATTAAAAAGCTCTTTGCTGCCCTTTAAATATTGTGATTGGGTTATAGGGGGGTCGCTGTTTCGGAGCGCTGATCGCTCTCCCAGGAGCCCGCTTCAGAATATAAATTGAGTAATATTATAAAGGCGGGCACTCCAGAAGGACTGGGTAATGAATAGGATTCATGATCTGAGGAGGAACAGGAGGTCATGCAATGAAGTGAAATACTCTAATAACTCCAATCCAAACCCACTCAGATGATGATACATTAACTGAGAGCCCCTTGTATTCCTGTTTTTTTTTTCTCTCTCGTGTCGGACTTTATAAGCATTACATCTGTTCCGATGCACTTGCTGTGAAAAAAAGGGGAGAAAAATGCTGATATGGGTGGTAATGGTTATTTAAAGTTCTCATTTTGACTTTGATGTCAAGGCCACCTACAACAGTAGAAGAGGGTCAGATCAAATCTCTGCAAATCTTGTAATCTGCTTGAAAGACATGAATAAAAAAAGAGGCAGATTTGTATTATATCACTCATGCAATTTCATGATCTTTTACAAACATCTCAAGAAATGTATCCGGCAGATCAGACGGCAGATTACTCCCACCGAAGGCCTAAATACAAGATATTAAGATTTCAGACCTAATCCCTCTGCGATTATGATTTTTTTTTTTATCTGCAAGGAATTAAATTCATCATCTTACATGGTAAGCTGTGTTTATTTGAGGTGGCCCATGGATAGTTTTGCATGTTATCCCTTCAGATCAAGACAAATCTGTTAGATGCTATCATTGGCCTTATGCCCCTCTGTATCTGACCTATCTCGCTTGTACCTGAGGATGACTGATTACATGTTATTTAACTGTGCCCAACAGGGATTAACATAAAAGCCTTGCTCCTTAGTCATGACTTGTCAAAAGGAACAAATGTGGTAACACTCAGCTGGCCTTACAGTGACCCCAAATAATACTTCTTTATATTTAAAATCATTTTTTGATTCTCAGAGGTGACATTAGTTGTGTATTCTGTGCAGGACCATCTAACGATTTTAAAAAAAAAGTTGTTCTGTTCGTTTTTTTTTTCGCCTTTGTGTTGAGATCGAGAAGCTGCAAACATTTACTGTTATATCATGCTTTTAATAGAAGCCAGCAGCTTTTCTCCCTGTCAGTGGATCTTGATGGAGTGTATAGGAGTGCTGGAATGAGTCGGGCTTCTCCCAATCAGGCACAGGGAAAATGGTTAATTCCACTTGTGATGACACCGGCTCGGCAAGCACAACAGTTTTCAAGTGCTGACACTGACCAGTAATGACTAAACGAATGGATAGAGAATAGAGAAGGTGTATGTGTGCGTGTGTGTGTATGGGGGGAGGCAGAGAAGGGCCAAGAAAGGATGGAGGAGTCAGTAAAAGAGACACTAGTAAAGTATGAGAGAGCGAGAAAGAGGGAGTAAGAGAGACACAGCTGCTTCTGCACAATCGCTTTTCAGCATCTACAGTCTCAGGCCAAAATACCATTAATACAAGTGTCAGAGGAGTGAGTGGAATCAGGCACAGCGCGATGGCTTTGAGTGGCTTGAGAAGAAAATGCCCGGCTAGGATCCTTTGGGGACCAGCCTGTCCGAGGCCGTCCATTCTTCTGGCCCCTTTTGTGGCGCTGCCTCCCCGTCCGTCTTCTTCCTTTTATTTTGTGTGAAGATTAAATTGCACATGATCTGTAATGTCTCCGGCCCTCCGCCAGTCGTAGGTCGACGACCTCCATGCGGCTCAGATAATAGATACATCCTCTGTTTGTCTTGTGGTGAAGTGCTTGTCCGCCACAGTCCAGTAACCCGCCATTGTCACACAGTCTGAAGCAATTAAGTAAAATGGTGAATAAAGCCTGGGTGCGTCCTTTCAATATTTATTACATCCTCTTTGTGAAAAGAGCTATTTAGTCGCTGTATCTAAAATGATCACTAATGCAATTACAAGTGCATTTAGAATACACATTAAGGGCAATCTTCACCCCTTAGAGGAGACCCCAACAAGAGGAGATAACAGATGAAAGTTACAAATGTTGTTACATGTCTGTGAATAACAAAGAAGTTATCCACTATCTACCATGTGAAGCAAAATGTGTATTGAGGCTTGTTCAGATCAGCTTTTCTTATCTTTAAAGTAATGATCTGCATGGTATGATTTTTATTTTTCACATTTTGTCCCCACACTAACCTTGATTGTGCTCATGGGTCAAATGCAGCAGACAAATATCACTATTCTGTAATTGCATGTGTTACAATAAAGACTTCTTCTTCTTCTACTTGTGGTGGATGCAGATTACACTTTAATCTCACCAGTTGTCCATCAGACATCATGAATAGTTCTATGATAACTTCTTCTGTAGACTTTGTTTTGCTGATCTTAAGAGTTTTTGTATGTGGCGCTTTCTTTTCTTCGTCAGTCCAGACAGGCTGATTCAAACTTCCCTTTGTATTTCATACAAATCTGAAACATAAAAACATAGGCGTGTTTTGATATATGCTGTGGGTCAACTGTCAGGAAGTTGGGCTTGTGTGATGAGATAGCAAAGAGTTTGAAATGTTCAAACTTTAGCCTCATGAAAGTGGAACTCAAAATAGGAGTGGTGACTCAAACAGGAAAGTGCTCTTGTCAACATCAAGCCTTTGGTCACAACAGATGGAGTTAACTAGATAGCCACAAGAGGTTTAATTAAAACCTGTACAGTAGTGTTGGTGTGTTTTATGGGATGAACTTAAAAAAATGGACAAAACAAAGCAATGCAAAATGAAGGAGTGTTTGCCTCATTCTGCAAGTCTAATAGAAGGAGACCAATGTTGAACAGTGTGATTTTAGATTTCACTGGAGGATCAAATGACAAGGACAGGAGGATTTATGGTTCTGAAAGTTTACAGGCAACGAATGTTGTCATCAACTGTTCAACAGGTCAAACTGCTGTCTATGTCTTTATGCATGTGTGTTTAAGGCAGTACTGGGCAGCAACTAGTTGGTTAGTGCTACATTACAGTTATTGCAATAACACTCCCACTTACTCCAACAATATAGGGGCAATTTGTTTGCTTTCTCACTGGAAGTTATTGTTTTTGGACCGCAGGAACCATCTCATAGTTTTAGGAACTTAGTTCTGAGAACCTCCCGTTTTATTGTATACGCATCGCAGGAACCGTGAACTCTTATAATTCTTGGAACTAAGTTTTAAAGAATTTTTCAGCTCCAACTCTAGAGTAGGAACTTTTGCAGCACAAGAGGAAATATAGTGAAGTACGTGTACGTTGATTGGTCTAACTCAAGAGCGAGAGTTGAGAGCCAGTAACGAGATCGTCGTTGTATCCCCACTGAGATTTAATGACATTCAGCTCGACATTCATGGCACGTTATTGTCACATACTGAAGCGCTAATTCAGTAATGTTAGCTTTTACTTGTTGTGGTTGTAAAGTTGTTGTAAGCTGCGTAGAAGCGATGTTAGCATACCAAGGGTGTGCCAGTTTACATAGCTCACAAAGGGGGTTCCTATTGGCAAAAAAAGAATTAAAAGTAGAGGAAAAAATGCCAACAGACAAAAGGCCCTTCAAGGTGTTTAGTTCCCCTGGAACTCCCTAGTGGACAGTTTCTCTCAAATAGTACCTAGAACTGTTTAGTTTGAAAATGGCATATATTTCAGTGACAATGGTCTGGTGTGTGTTAGCTTGAGATGGAGGCTGTATGTGTGGGGCAGCAGCTTGCGATTCACAAATGTGACTACATAATTGTCTTAAAGCTGAGGTTAGCAGTTTATTTTTGGTGTCATTTAGCAAAAATTCCACAGTTACCTTTCAGCATATTCTAATTCAGGTGGTCTGAAAGAACACTAGACTACTGCACATCAATATGGCTCTGTACTAATGCTTTAGATAAGGAAGACAGTGACAAGCACTTTTTGGCAATAGTCCGAAAATTTAACGTAATTCCCATAGATGGACACATTTTTTTCCTTTGAAAGTCGTGTAGGGTGTCACGTTAAAAAAAGGCTTACCCAAGCCCATATATATCTACTTAAAATTTTGTGACTGTTTCACACACTGTAGTGATACTGGGTTGGCTAACATCCTTCAAGCCTGCAGAGCTACTGAGAAGCTAGCACTAGGTGGTCAGAAAACACCTCCAAACTCTAGGCTTTGGACCACAATGTCTTGTTTTCTATTTGTACGCTTGTTCAACCCAGAGTAATTGATGTTTTAAGGCTTCAGAGTTGTAAAGAGCCTCTTTTAATGCAGCTGTACCCAGTAGCAAAAGGGAAGAAGTGAGCAATGCAGCTAACAGCTTTTGCTGTCAAGGGAGCAGTAAGATAGTATAACTACTTTTTTTTTTTTTTTTTTTTTTTTTTTTAAAAATTAACCAACGTTTTTAACATTTTACAAGTATTTAA
>JAQLOL010000025.1:19182834-19194716 GCA_029783665.1 Naso thynnoides
TCAAGGGAGCACTAAGATATTATAACTACTTTTTTTTTTTTTTTTTTTTTTTTTTTTTACAACTTAACCAACGTTGATAACATTTTCCAAGTATGTAATCCAGTCCAAGCTGTCATGAACTGGCCATCTCATAGACTGAATTTGAATGAATGTAACAAAGGAGAAGTCAGTCTACTGGAGACTTTGTGCCAACTAGCAATCTCCAAGTTGGCGTTTTCACAGAGACAAGGTTACATTGCATTGCTGGATACTCCCTCATCCAGCAGTGAAACATTGACTCCTGTATGTCTGTAGCCAGGACTGCGTCTCTGAAACCGACTTCCCTCTGTGCGAACCAGTCTGCTGACAGCTTGGAGCCAGTCCCTCTGTCCCCTCTCTCTCCCCCTGCTCTCTTTCCATCTCTCTTAATTGACTTCCCAGTTTGATAACACATGCCTGTCTGATTGGAGCCGGGCTGTCTCGGTGATGCTCAGAGGAACGTGCCTCTTCAATAGCAGATCAATTAGTCTATTAAGATAACCAGGGACATAGGTCCTCCAGCCTGGCTCCAACCCCGATCCAGTGCTGTAGTCACTGTTCTTTAAAAAATATCGGTAACACTTTACTTAAATCATCCATCTGTAATGCATTATGAACATACTTAAAATGAATTACAATGTGAGTATAGTGCTGTATAAGCATAGTTATAGGCAAGGTTAGGGTTAACCAAACCCCTTACCACAACCATAACCACATATAATGGATTATAAGTGTATTCATAATGAAATATAATGAGTTTTTTATGTTCATACTGTAGTATAATGTATTATAGAGACAGGCTTTATAGAAAGTGTCACCAAAATATCCAGTTAATTACTACACTGGACCTCTATCTGTATTCAGATTGCTAGATTCTAAGAATATTAATATGTTTAAATATATTTCTTTACACATACATGTTTAGCTTATTGTTATCAAAATACAATTAAGTGTTATCCTGGCTTAGGGATTCATTTTACCTTTTTAATTGTTATATATGTCCCTAATCGTGCATAGATGCTTTGTGATGCAGACAGATGGCAGGTTTCTTATTATTTTGTATGCGAGTGTCTCATCTTGAGCCATGCCAGGTGGCTCGAATATTCATTTCATTTTGATAATTCCACAGATTACTGCAAGCAACCTTAAAGCTTCACTCAGCCAGATTTATATGCAAAAATACCTCTGTCTTAGGAGAGGTTTAGGAGAGGAGTGTCCCTGAGGATATGCTCAGTTTGCCCAAATTTATGTCTGATGTCGCTATGATCTCAATTTTTTTGTAAACAAAGTTTCCTTTTGCAGCTGATAATTATTAAAATGTACGTTTAAAGTTGCAGGAAAACCAACACAGTGTTTGTACAAAGTGAAGGGTTGCTGGCCGAAGGAACCCTGATAGAGAAAAAGTGAGTTTTTCTCATCTAAGAGTTTGTGATGCAGCGGTGCATGCAATAAGCACAACAAATAATGAGTCAACTGGAAACATATCATTACATCAGCCCCACAGATCTGGTTTCCCACCTCTGTCTGTTGAAGCACATCCAGCATTTGTGTCCTTTTCACAAGCAACTTTTATAGAGGCTCAGGGAAAAAAGCCTCCCAGCCCAGGGGTCAGGGGCCAATGTGCTGATGGATTATGGGGTTTCACCGTGCCCGGTGCTGCTGACAGGCTTTATTGGTTGAGAGGATGAGCTTGTAACCCTTTATATAATTATTGTATTAAGGCCAGTGTGCCCCTGCCTTACTGGCACTTGTCCCTGGATCAATGTGGAGATAATTTCAGAAATGAATAGTTAGTATCGATCAGCCCCCTTTAGTGATGGCTTATCAGCCTCTCGGACAGGTTGCTGTGGATTATTGTCCCATTGTCATTTATGGCCTCTGTCATAGAATTTGTACTTTTTTTTTTTTTTGAAGCAGGCCTGGTTCAAACAAAGACAATTCAATTTGCAATGGATTTCATTCTGCTTTTTCCACCTCTCCTCCACTCTGTGATACACAATAAGCAATAAATCACAATGGTTTGTGTTTTTATCTCCTTCTCTCCTCTGTTGCTCATCTGACACCCCAGCATTGGGTTGGTCTCTGTGGACCAAGGTTGAGAGGAGGAAGAGGAGGGCGAGCGTCAGCACTTGAACTCTGGCTGAGGGATTGAGTGAGCTTTAGTTCAGACACAGCAATGACCTTCAGGCCGGGCGCTTTTTTGAGGAGGGAACTTGGTGTTTTTGTTATTTAGTGCTCTTTGTGTGGCCTTAATCAACAGCTAGGAGCTGGGAAATGTAGACTTGACCATCACTTCATGAGCTCCTTCAATTCATTGTGCAGACTTTTAGAATTCAGGCACAGTTCACACCCTGGACTATAAAATATCAGTGATATGCTGCCTGGTGCATGCAAAGTAACGTGCCATCTAGTCATAGCTCTGCTGAAGGTGTGTTTGTGTGTTTATTCATCCAGTAGCTTCTTTGTTTGAGCAAGGCGAGCCCCCCCGGTGTCATGTTTGTACTTTCCCCTCTTGCCTTCTAAACTGTGAATGACAAGATGTATCCATCAGAGGCCCACAGCTCGATTTCAATAGCAGCTCAGGGGGAATCATTCAGAGAAATGTAATTTACTCACTATTGGTCAGTTTGACCCATGACCTCATTCACCTGACACGGTTGCCATAGTAACCATTGAAAAAGAACAAGAAGGGAGTCAGATAGCATCATTTCAGCTGCTCATCCAATACTCACAGCCGAGTGAAAAAAAAAAAGCCTGGGTGGCAGAAAAAGGTAGAGAAAACGTAGAAGCAGCAGAAAGAGAAACACATACAGCAGAACAAACTGGATTTACATCACATCCAAGATGCCGGGGCTCGTTAGACTGAGTGGTCCCGATCGTTACATAATTATATCAGCACTACCATTCGTCATAACTGTCAGACACAGTCATTTTTTCACGCTACTGACAGATTAATTACACCCAATTATTTCTGAAGTGTTCTCATACTAATTAGTCATACAGTTACACCGTGCTAATAGCTCAGGGATCAAAGAAAACAAATGACTATCATACATCATTTCAATTAACCAGCATGATGGATTAATTAACACTCTGTCATTTTAATGCCCTGGGTGGTCGGATATGATGAGGGATGATCAGTGGAGGATTTTCACTTCAGTAAAGGGGGTGAAGCCAAGAGCATCTGTGTGTTTTGTAAACAGTTGCTGTTTAAAATGTGTACTGCAGAAAAAAAAATTACCACTGATTGAAACATGAGAAATAGTTCAGCTATGAAGAGCTCCTATCTTTTTTTCTCCGCTGTCACAGTTTTTATTATTTTGTTAATATGTTCATAACCTTTTCAATTACCAAATTTGTTTCATTTTATCTTAGATGTCCTGATGAAGACTCGGTTGAGTGGAAATGTGAAGACATATCCCTGTCAAAAAACGTATTTTTATATTTCCTCAGAGTGCCTTGGACTTTCAGTTTAGACTGCCTTTTTTGACAATGGATTTTGTTTGCAAGTAACCTGGACAGAAATGTATTAATTTGCTTGTTTCATTTTATATTCACTTATTTAAAAGACCTCGTCTACAAGACGGATAAAAGTTTTTACCGTATCACAAGAACGTATGATGCACTTTTATCATGTCGGCATTGAGAGGATCTTTATTTTAGGATTAGTTTTAAACACCTCAGTACAAGACAGGACACAATTGGAGAAAATGGTGCACATTACAAAAATAAAAAATGATAAACCATGAGCTAACAACTCCTTGCTGAAAATGTCACCATTAGGCTACAGACACGATATTTTATAATAATTTGCTTTACTCCTCATTTCAATCTCACTCCACCTTTAAAAATAAAATTGTTCACAATTATCTCCTTAATCACTGATGCGGTATTACTATCTGTGGTAATAGGGAACCCTGTCTACTGGCAGTTATGTTACTCTACTCTACGAACAAGTTTTAAAAGAAACGTAATGCCAACTGTATTGTATTCTCTATTAACACTGAGGAAATGTTGTTAATCAACATATCTGACAAGTCATAAAAATGGTGTTAATGAATTATCAATAAATTCTTTTTCCTTTGTTTTTTTGCCAGAATATCGGATCCTTTAGTACATATCAGCTCGCAGTGACTGCAGTATTCTAAAACTTTTTATGGTTATTTTCAGCACCGGCTGCTCTTAGTAAAGACAAGGGAAAAAAATCCTGGTTTTAGTTTAATACACAAAAGGTCCACAGTGACTTAAACCACTGACACATTATGATTATTGATGTCTATCTTGAAACCACAATCATTACAATCCTTAATTGTTGTGTTTTTAAATCCCAAACTTCAGAAAAAAAACAGACAAAGAGAAACAGATCAGTTGTATTTATCACCACAATACATATGGGAAAACAATACTGTAGTCTATGATTTTCATTTCTGGTACAGTGGCCCTAAGACTGTGTAACACAATGTATAAAATGGTATACATGTTTTGCAGAGCTATTACATATGGCATCCATTTAAAAATGCTTGTTTTTATGTCAGTTTATGTGTTTGTAACTGTCTCAGTGTAGTTACTGAAACATTGTGCAACTGTGACTTTACTGAGATTTTTCACCAAAACAAATTACTTCAAACTATGTAGAAATGGCAATACAGCATACTTAAGAGTATTTCTTGAAAAATGAGGGAGAAAAATTTTATTTTTCTAAAATTTGGCAAAATTATTGAACCATTTATATCCAGATAAAACCCACAAAAACATTAAATCCCGCCTTCACTTAGAAATGTGTTTTACAATTTTATCACTCTGATTTTTGACTTTGTAGAATGATGTATGTGCCAAGTTTGACACAAGCAGGCATAACATTGGTCTGCTGAAGGAGTGAAGCCTCACTGTGCTCATTTAAAATCTTTGTTGAACACATGAAAGCCTACATATGGCACCATTACTGTTGTAATCAGCACTAGTTTGGAGCAAACACTGGTCCTATTTGTTCTAACATGCCCCTCTACCCACGTTTGAAACGTCTTCCTGAGATTTCTGCCTGCGCTTCAGTGCAAAAACCTGAGCATCATTTAAACTAAAACACTTCTACAGTGTGTTCCACTCATATATCTGCCTCCACCGATATTCTCATTAGCTCTTTTTAACCAAAACAGCAGAAGCAGCATGAGTCAGTCCATGACAGTTTACAGTAGGTCAGTGCTGACCATATCTTTGAGGAGACCTTCCATCAGTCTGGACAGCTGAACATTCATCATCAGAAGACAGGCCTTCTTACTCTTCTTGTCAATGAGCTTGCTAGCCAGACTTTTCTAAGCTCTGGTCTTTTATTCTGAAACCAGCTTTAAAAAAAAAAGAAAAAACAGATGCTGCACATTTTTGAGAGACATGTCTATGTTTCTTCCAAACTTAACGGTCCATACAGTGGATTGAATGTGGGATCCATGGCTTTAAATCTTTCCTGCTGCACAAGAAAGCCGCATCTCCTCTCCTGCCTTGTTGACCCACAGTGATTAGATAATATATGTAAATAGTTGACCTTACCAATGAAACATTGACATCGATTTCTGACTAGGCCATCATTGTGCTTTACTGTAGAGGCCAATATGGCGGCTTTCATCCAGTGTTTGAAGCTGCAGGCAACAGTTTTCCACTCCCTAATCCAACTCAATATGGCAGACACACTCACTCTTCATTTAAACAAACAAAAGCAGCACGTAATGATCAGCCCTGCCATTATGGCCGATTGATTTGATCTGGTCCAGGGCACTGTGGATTTATTTTCTTTTATGCCCATATAGATGTGTGTCACAGCCTCAATATGCATCACAAGCATGTGTGTTTCTGTGTGTGTGTGTGTGTGTGTGTGTGAGTGAGTGAGTGTGTGTGCTCCTATCCAAACAAATGGAGGCGGTTTGGCCAGAGAGCCTGAAGCACTGCTCGTCCTTTAATTGCCATTTACATACAGGGGGAATCATTAATTTCTAATTCCCCTATTATTTGTCACCCTATCCCATCCCTCCATCCCTCCTGCCTGTCTGATGCCTGTGTCAATGTCAGGGCCCGTCAGTGTCATCAGACTACAGGAAGTCCCACAGACAGCTCTCACTTTCCCTCATGTAACTCATTTGGACATTTTTATTCTGTTTTTATGGAGGCTCACTGCAAAGTTGGGTTTATTAATGTCAATTTTATGTCTTGTCATGTATTGTAAAGGGTCAACAAGGAGGGCAAAAGTCATCATATGACACAGCTGCAACTACCCAGCACTTAAGCAATGCATTTACATTTTTCTCTTTCATATTGACCCTATGGTCTTACAGCCTAACTTGAATTTGACCAACGCTGACTTTATCAAAATATTAATCATAAGTTACATGTAAGAACTATCAATATAAAAATTCTTAGGCACTGAGTTTAGATTTCAGATAACCAGCAATTTCCATATGATTGTAACTATGCACTGAAAAGCGAGGTCAGCGACAACCTTGATAATTTACAAATAATACACACACACACAATAATAATGTGTAAACATGAAATACATCACCTTAAATAACTTCTGTTCTCTCTTTGTCCTATTAGGTGGAAGTAATTCACCATAATGCTGGTTGCCATGAATGGGAAAAATGCATAAGGTGTGATCGTTCAAAAAAGGCAAAACAAACATTAAACAAAGTTAAAGAATCAAATAGACTCAAAGCAATAATGATTGCTCTGAAAATCTAAAATCATGACAGCTCTCATAGTAAGGTTAAAATAATAATAACACAATGTAAAACATGTGTGTACAAATAAAAGTCAAGCATTCAAAAATGAGCTAAAAAAAGAAAGAAAATGCAGTACCCAAGAGTTAACTGACCCTGACACTAACCCTACTTAGTCTCTACAGTACATGTTATATTATCATACTAAATATACTGCAAAATCTAATTAAAGGAATAGGTCAGTATGTCTGAAGTGGGGTGGTATGAGGTTTTAATGTATAGTCGGTCTATAACCTTCTGCAGATGGTGATCAGTGATGCCACTTTTAGGAGAAGAGGAGAGAAATTTCTGCTCCGGAACTCAGCATTGTACTGTTGCAGACAGGGTCAACAGAAAGACATTAAATCAATATCCGTTCAGTTGTACACTAAATTTAAAATTTTTTCACTCTTTCAGTTTACTGCGAGACTGTTGTCTTCTCGACTTCTGTGCTGCACCACGTCATTCTGCAAATCAGCTGTTAAACGAAAGATAAATGGCTGTCTGGCGTCAAACTAAAATGGTGAAAAAATTCTACATTTAGCATACAGTTGTACAGATATTGATTTTTTAGGTAAGCATTTGTATATGTGGCTAAAAAAATGTTTTTTTCTGCTGGCCCCGTGTGCAACAGTACAATGCTGACAATGCTGCAGCAATTTGTCCCCCTTTTCCTAAAAGTGGAACCACTGATTGATGTCTGCAGAAAGTCAAAGACTCACTATGCATAATTACCTCATTCATCCCCATTTCAAAAATACCGAACTATCCCTTTAATATCATTGAATTATCTTGGCAATATTTTACAATTTAGTACAGGGTGGATTACATGTTTTTTATGCAATGTCTTAAAAATGCAAAGTAACAAGTTACTAGAGCTGTAAAATAAATGTAGTGATGTAAAATGTAACAAATCCTCACATGAAACCGTCTGACACCATTATGGTAAAGGGACATTCAGCGAAATGAATGCATGGAGCACACGAGCATGAGTATAACATTTTGAGGAACCTGGAGAGTCACATTTGCCTCAGCTTAAATTTAATATTCAGCAGTTATTGTTGAATTCTGGCCATTGGGAGACGCTTTGAAAAAGGCGAAACACCCAAATGCTTTTTGTTTATGATGAAGTTGAGGCCATTGAAATGAATTACACCACTTAACTTCCAGTCAAAGGAGATTATTGAACTTTATGATGCAGCCTGTGAAATATCAATAGTACTGGATGGAGCTGTCGGGGTTTTTGCACTCTTCTCTTTTGTTTGGTTGTAAATGAGCTGCATCAAATTCAATGACCGCAGAAGCCATTAACAATGGACACACTGGATGAGATCCATGATGTAAACATGGACATTTTGAGCACAAAAGCAGAGAATAACACTGGCTGAGGCACTAAAATGAAAAAAAAGGAAGTATTTCGTCTATCATTGGTGATTATTATGTGCAATTTATCAAAATGATAAATTTGCACATATGAAAGGCATTTCACCCGGAACCAAAGCACCACATTTAAGCTGAATCTCCAGGGATTGTGACCTTCTTGTATAGATTTTACTAAGCCAGGTAAGATGCTTTGCATGTAGACATTCTCTATTGGATCTGTCGCTGGCATCAGAAGCCCAGTGGTTGCAATTACTCGCTGATCATCGCCACAAGCCAGATAATAATTAGAGGTTGACAAAATTCAGGGCCAGGTTGGAGAGCTATTGATTTCCCCATGTTCCCTCCTTGGAAGGATCAAGAAAATAAGACATGAAATTTACTGTCTTCATAAAAGTTTTAGTAAATCAGGCCATTTGAAAGGGCTATCGACAGTTTTTTCATTACCATACATAGTGTTCTCTAAAGTGTTTTTGATTATTAGCAATAAGAGAGCAGCTTTCTCCTTTGTGTCTTTCATGCACCAATAAATAACGGCTCCTTTGAAATATTTGGAGGTAATTTTAATCACCCAGTCGCACATATAACCTCAGCGAGGTCATAACAGGATTACTTGCCAATTTAGCGTTGACAAAGACTGCCTTAAGCTTTCAGCTGAGAAATGCACATATGAAGGTGTGCAGAGAGGTGCAGACAGAGAAACAATGCAAAGACACATGGCTGAGGGCGAGAAAAAACACAGGATTATGTTCTGTAACCTTTTCCTCTGACAAAATTTTATCTGATCTCTGTGGCAAGGATGGCTGCGAAAGTTCTCCAAAAGAAATTATCTGTTAAGAAAGGCATGGCATGACAGAATTGGAATTGACAGAGACATGAAGAGCAGGCTGACACAAAACACTGGTGTTCTGTATGCACGCAGACAAAGTCAAAAGCAGTTGCATTTGAGTTGCTGCGCGCACGAGAGATGTGCAGGCTGAAGCCCAGGGGGTCATTTCCCTTCCTCGATAGACAGACTATTAACTTTTTGATTGGCAGCAGGGCTGACGCTGTCTGTTCATCATTGAGCCCTGTCGATTCCTCAGCATCTGGAAACAGCACATAAATTCAAAGGCCCGAGTATGAACAGTGCATCTCAGCATCCTCTGAAAGGGCTGCATCACATGGCCATAAAGAAAAACAGCAGCATTTCACTGACTCTGATTTCCTCGCTGGCAAAAAGTCACAGAAATAAATGACTTGGAACACTCTGCAGAAGAGAAGATGCTGAGTGCTGACAGCCTCTCTCAAAGTCGTTTTGGTGTATTTTTATTTACTTGATTTCCTCTGCTGTCTGCCGTTGACAGCAGCGAAACAAAATCTCACCAGAGTGGATGCAATGCTTTCAGTAATTTCTTTAGAAAAATGTCACTGCCTGGCCTACAGTATAGAATATATAAGTGACAGAACTTTCCAAACTTGAGCCCTGGCTTTAATTACTTGTTAGTCTTTTTAAAGGGGCAGAAAATATGGCTGTCTGGGTTTATGGGGGGCAGAAAAAAGGGCTGACCTGTTTTATCTGCCCTTGCACACGCATCAGTGTAATGATGACAAAACGGGATGTTAACTAATGATTAGTAGAAATGGTTGCAGTTAATTAGTTGGTCCTTCGTTTATCGTTCCATTTGCACATTTTGGGGAGCAATCGTTATTAATTAGGGCCATCATGCCGAAAGGGGTGAGGTGGAACCCTACAGCCAAGTTAATCAGGCTGCAATGAAAGCTCCATTATCCTGCTCCGTCCCGTTGGCCTGTGATCTATTAGCATTATCTAAAAGCTGCAACGGGATCAACGACAAGGCTGAAAAAAAAAAGAAAAAAGAAAAATCAAAGGTACATAAACAGGGTGGCTTTGATCGCCCCAGTTCTTGGGTCACTGGTTATATGGGGGAATCTCACATGATATTGTGTGGCTCTTTGTGTCATTGCATAAATCCAAGTGGTTGGTATTGAGTGCATTGAAATAGGTGTTTAGTATGTGTGGCTGTGGATTTTTTCTGCAAGGGCGGTGGAGCTGTCTTGATGTAGCTCGGTTTGAATAACAGAGGTTACTGTTTGTAGGTGAAGTTGAGGGTAAAACGGCCACTTTGGTTAAGGAAGTTCTTAACAGTAATCTTTTGCTCGTAGAATGGCAGCAAAACATGCAAAGAGTTGGAAGAAACAAAAGCTTGGCAAAAAGACGACCTCCTTACATGCGGGATATATATTCTGTACTTTCCTCGGTGTATTTGTATGTAAAGCACAAACCGAAAAAACATATTAGGCCAACTAATAAACATCGCATTTGTAAGCAAAGCCTGATATAAGAACATGGGGACTAGTGTTTGCTACAAGAGCTTTAGATTGGATGCTGTTTTATTATTTGTTTCTTGTTGCTTTTTGTTTGTTTACCCTGCAGCTCTAGCTCAGTAACCTTAGCTTTGTTGTTATATATAACTTACCGCTGTTTGTGTGTGTGTGTGTGTGTGTGTTTTGCAGCTCCGTTTAAATTTAGCAACCAGCAGTTAGCTTGCTCACACCTGACCATAAGCAGCATGCCACAAAGCTGCTACATTATTCACCAGCTGGACAGTGAATCCGAGGGCTGAAAAAGCTACATTTGGCTATTAAATTGCTGAAGAATACTAGAAATCACATTTAAATCTGGATTTATGTACACTTTCACTCAGTGAGAACATCTGCACAGAGCAAAGCAGGCATGTCATGCTATAATAATAATCTTTATTGTATTTTCCACTGCAGGTAATCCCACCTTAAAAAGACATAGGCCTACATAATAACGTTCTGTATTATGAGGTGCTAAATGTGCAGATTGCAGGAATATGAGTAAATGTAAATGCATTCCTCCAACACTATGAGCTAATTACGCTCAAGACTTAGGACCATGAAATACTGGGCGCATTCATCACAAAGGGATTGGGCACCAAAGTATAAAGAAGGAAATCGATGCATTTTCCCAGCTTATTTCATGTAAATGAGCTCTGAGGGACACTGATATGGTTAAGGCAAGGTTACAGAAAGAAAGAGGGAAAGGCCAGTGTCCCCAAGAAATCAATAGAATAAACTTGAGAAATGATTTAGATAGAGCAGATATGAACATTGAAATAAACAAATAACCTTAAAGGAAATCAATCATATAATTTAAAGAGTAAACAGCTTGAACTGGGGTGATCTCCCTCATGGTTTAGACAAATGGAGGATTTTTAATTTCATCATTGATATTATGCCAGACTTGGAGATTTTGCAGATGGTTGCAACCAGGAGGAGGGGAGAAAAATCAATTGGGTCTAGTACTGTGGTCTTAAGAGATGTTAGATATTTACAGCATGGAGGTATGGAGCCTTGTATAAATTTACATTTTAAGAGATAAAAGACCTCTGTATTTTATCTTGTTATTGATAATAGAAACTGTCGACTTTTATCCTGTCCCATCTCAGGGAAGCCTAGCTGTCTGCTGAATGTGTTTGTGTATGTGACCGAGACAGGGGATGAGAGTGCGTTTGTGTGCATTAGAGGGAGAGGGAGAGAATACGAGAGACAGAGCAGTGGTCTGAGGCAATTTCAAGCCTTTATTTTCTTGATATACAAAAGGCAGGCTTTGTGTGCGGTTGTTTTTTTTTTTTCCTCCCGCTTCCACGTCAAGGCAATCAAGGTGGCATAATTGCATCAGAGGTCCAGAAATATAGGGTTGCAATTTAGGAG
>JAQLOL010000025.1:19198970-19215518 GCA_029783665.1 Naso thynnoides
AGACCTTGCATTGTACTGCTGGTCCACAGTAACATTTAAAAAAAAAAAAAGAGAGAGAGAGAGGGAGAGAGAGAGAGAGGAAGAATGAATGAGGGCACACAAATGCACACAAAATACTCAAAAAACAATAGTGCACAAAACAGCTTACACCATTAACAAGATTACATCCTAAACCATAAAGGGATGTTGTAACAGCATAAACAGACGCTTGTCGATGTGGTCGTGCAGGATAATAGCTGGAGGGAAAGCAGTGGTTTAACCTTTACAAACTGAGACTGAAGCTGGCTGCTTGTATTGTTGATGCTTTGAATTGTTGAACCTCCCTCCTGAAATATAAATAGATTTTTATATACTGGTGCATCATTTACTGAGATCACCTTGCGTTCGATCCAACGTAGACCAACAAGCTCACTGCATGACTTTTATGTTTATGTTTCATTGAAAAATATGTCCGTATTTTTAATGCACCTGGGCGGAATGCCAATCCCGGCGCTCGTAAAGCGTCCTGGTCCACGGTGGCGCACAAATAAGCCATGTAAAGCACTGTACGATTACAGCGGAGATAAAAGAGAGATGGATAAAGCAGACAGTTGCTCAGTGACAAAGTGTAACACAATTAAAACAATAAAGTCTCACAAATGAACATGTCACTGTGGAACCTTATCAATTAGGCATCAAAGGGGAGGCCCCCTCTGAGGTGCTTCCACCTATTCTTCCTGCTGCACAACACTGTAATAACTCCCCCTCGTCCGTCGCCTGGGAACCTATTTGTATGCGCCTGTGTTTCCTCCTCGCACAGCGGCATGGTCGGACGCTCTATTAATCTTTCTATATGAACAGTTACTGGCGCTGATGAAATTGGGCTCAATGAGGCGAGCCTCTAGTGGCTGGGATAGGCCCCATTCATCTTGATTTGATTCGCGCGCTGACACTGGAGCACTCCGATGACAGAGGTTAAGTCAGTGAGTGGCCGGTGCTTTCTTGTTTGCTCTTTCAACTCCCCACCTTTAACCATCAGCTGCCCGCAGAAATGAGAGGTGGGAGAAGCAGGAGGTGTCTCATGTCGATGTTATGGGGGCACAAACTGGAACATCCGATAACTCCCACACGGCTGATTTCACCCCCTGTCACCAGCCGGCACATCTCAAACAAATATATACAGCAGCGGCACTTCTCCTTGATAGTGTGTGACTTTAGCAGATCAGAGATAGACGAGGGAATGGAATCAGCTGCCCGACAAGCGCCACCTTCTCTCATCCAGCAATTTCACAGTGTCATTTTGGGATTATTTCATTACTTGCCATGATCCATGACTGAAACTCATTTTGGCCTTGAGCGCTCAGAGAAAATGTGTGACAAGCTGCTAAGAAGAAGTGAGAGATGGCAGCATTGAGCAGAAAAAAAAAACTCAGAGTACTTACTATTGAGCCATTTGAATAATTAAACCTCAACTCCTTAAAGTATTCATAGGAAAACTTTGGGCTGTCACTGGATACTGTGCGCGTGTAGACTGTGTTTTTCTTGGACAGAAACATGTTTTGTCTTGTGTCTCTTTATTTGTGAACAGCAATACATGTTTAAGCAATTAGCATTGTATCAGCGGCCAGTTAGTGATACCAAATTGTCTGTTTCCATGCTTCATCAGCCCCTGAGACAGCCCACTCAGCCAGCGCTATGATGTCAGTGAGGAACAGATCCAAAGGCCTGTGGCGGCTTGTAGCACTTCGCCCTCCAGCGCCTCTCACGGCTTTGCAAGGTGCCTCTCAGGTTACAGAAAGATTCCAGGCAGAAGACGCAGGAAGTATCGCCACATTAGCTCCATTAGATTAATTAAGAATGTTTAATTTCCAAAATGGAGCATGAGACGGAGACATGACTCAGCTTGCCATTTCCGTCCTATCTTTAAATAAAAAAGAGAAACCTTTTTAATGGTCTGGCATGCACAAAAGCAACTTGATACCATGCTCATTTTCAGTGCTGGCAACGTATTGGCACTTTATGAAAACTAGCTGCTCGGGTTAAGGAGCATGAATGATGAGGTGGCTCATTGAAACAGGAGCCTGCGCTGAGAGTGCATGCACACATTCACAGACACACCAAACAGAAGATTACACATAATCCGCAAAATCATGTGTTGAGACACAATGTACCTATATCGGTTTTCATCCTTTATTCAAGCATAATCACCTCAAAATGTTCTGGTGGAGGTATTCAGCTGCACGTTAAGAAGCTTTGTTTATGCTGAATTCATTCTTCACAATGTTAATTGTTGTTGTCTGTCAAACTGCTATTCATGGTTTGAATGAGAGTGATTCACACCAATGAGAGATTATCACTGTAGGCTGCACTGCTACCTTGTCAAATGCCTGCACGCACTCACATCTCAGACAATATGTGTATACATCCTTTGGTGTTGTTAGCTCCCTGCTGGGGTGCACTGTAAACCGCTTAGACATGGAGAGCTTTACTGCCTTTATAGCCTCACTCCCCAAAGTCAGCAAGAGAGACCGATGGACCCTTGTTGGCAAGCACACACACACACACACACACACACACACAAAATGTGCACTATCATGAAGGCTATTTAGTCCATTGTCAATTAGATCTTTCCTAGGAAAACCACATGCTGAAAATGCATTATTATTATTATTATTACTTTTTTAGCAACAAAAAGTAGTTTGTTTAGGCAAAAAACAAAAAACAAAAACAAAAACAGGAGAAATGATGGCTTGAGTACCAAATATATCACTGGAACTTTGTGAAAACATCTTTGTTATTTTATTATTTTTTTGCAGCTTTTAAAAACAATAACAACAAACAATTCTGTTGTTTGCATTATCTTCCTCATCTTCTTATTTCTAAGAATGTCTGCCTACATGTATACAAAAGCCCATGCTCAGTTATCCTCAAAAGAGTCCATCATGTACTCTGGAAATGATCATACAAACTGTACCATGTAAGATCATAAAACTCTCACGCCACTTCAAACTACAAAGTCTGATAAATCAGAGGTGTGGTCTGAGAACCATATGGAGACAACCCCTCATTTGAATGACTCACCCAAGTGATGTGTGTTCTGTATGGGAAGTGGTTTAGATCATGACGGCAATGAGCAGCACTATATTTTTTGTTTGAACCAACTGTCATATTGCTACATCTGTGAACTGTTTGGCTGCTCTGCAGGTTGAAATTAGGCATTGCTCAACGCAGCCCAGCATGCTTGGAATCATGACAATATTGAACAAATCTACACCTCACAACTGAAACCTTCAGGGCCAGTGCAGATGGTGGATAATTAAGGTGAAATTTGCAAGAAGTTTGTTTAACTAAACTACAAAATGTTATTTGTCAGACACTTCTAAGTAAATGGCAATATGACTGTCACAAAAACTATCAATGTGAGGACTTCTAAACTGACACCGCTATATTAATTTAGGTATCCAAAAATTGGTTTAGGTCAGGAAAAGATCATGATCACAGCTTATTTTACTGCTTCTAATAGACAGAATGCAAACTAAAGTCTGGGGTATTGTAGCACTGTCACGCTACCTCTATATTTTCTTCTGTGAGAGGACAGTCATAATCTGAATTAAAGGTCTTCATGGCAATACTCAGTTCTTAGAAGCTCAAAAATTACGTGGGACCTGAGATGTGAAGGGTCCAAAAAATAAATTAAATCAAACCAAATTATTATGTTTTGTTGTAGTGACACAGGTGTCAGGTCGGTAGTTCTGTGGGGGAACCAAACAAATTCATGTGGTGTGTCATAACTATGCTATACTATATAATAGTGTACTATACAAATGTGATTTTCAGGGGAAAGGTATGTGTCTATGAGGTGCAGTGAGGGCTGCACAGTCATGTGCATGAACTTTGATGAGTAAGTTGTAAGTATCAACACAGGTAATTTGAACAAACTACCAATGCTGTACATTTTCTGGTGAGAAAAGTCTTTTAAAGTTTAAATTTGAAGTGAATGTTTTCTCAATTGCAAAACCCTTCCAAAGAACAAACAAACCAAAAAACAAACCAAACCAAACCAAACTAAAACAAAAAAGGTCGGCCTAGTTTGGTGAGGTGGATTTATTCCATCAGTCACACGAAGAAAGTAACAGAATCGGAGAACATTTGCCACTGATCTATTGAATGGCTACAAGGACTGAACCTTGTAGCCATTCAGTTCTGAAGCCCGTGACTTAGTCAAGTGCAATGATAATGTTCCTTAATGCCAGTTGCTTTGGAGTTGGAGGAAAGTATATCACCTAGAGGAAATTTAAACATATTTGTCTGTGCCCATGGAAGGTCCTAAAGACAACTTCAAACCATCACCAAGAAGAATCTCGATCACTGAAGACACAGAGATACCATGTAGTACCAATGTTGTTACATTATTGTCTCAAAAGCCTTTGGCCACCTTAGACAGTGGTAAACAAAACAATCATTTCGCACCAGGCAAAATTTTCCAAATAATTTATTCACAATCATTGTAATTGTTTGGGGGGTAGAGCAATATTTTTATTGTAAATCTTTCTGAATCTCTGAGGATGTATTACTTTTTTCTCTCATTATTCATCTACGTTTAATGCTACTAATATATCTTTTAATAAACAAATAAATTAAACCTGATTAGAATTCAAATAAATAATCAGAAACTGTGGACCCCATGTCCTTTGTTGCTTATCTTAACCAAAGCTGTTTAAATGCTTTTCCTCAGGATCATAATGCTTTCATAACTGGCCTCTATAACAAATAATATGCATTTCAGAGAATGTGCTAATTTCACAACATTTTATGGGATGACTTCGGTAGGGGTGACACACTGTGTCTGTAAGGCAATTACTTGTCTGTTCCTGTGTGTGTGTTGTGATGTGACATCAGTGGCTGGACAGGCTTTGGTAAGAACGTGTGTGTTAGGGGAAACCTGGCCCTCTGAGGTTTGGCTGTTCTGACTGCACTGGACCAGATGGGGATAATGGAATGTCATTCTGTCAGCTCCTTGGCTGATTAGGGAGTGTTTGTTATTTATTGATTGTCTTTCATGGCGAATTATCTATGCACAGGTCAGTGCCAGCATTTTATTCCTGGAGCACTGATGGCCAGCCATTCCCATCCTCGTACAAAATCAATGAGTACAAATAAAATGGAATTTTAAAAATGGGGGGAAATTAGCAAACATCTCGGCGCGGCCGCTGTCATGCATATGTTAGCGTTGATCGCACGCAGGCTGACACGAGCCTTGCGTTTCCATGAAAGTGCATTCTCACCAAGCATTCAATTTTAACAGCAGTCGTGTCTCATCCTTTTCAAGGACTGTCTGCTCCTTTTCACCCCTAATCACCATGCAAGAGTCTGCCATCTGCACATGTCACATCTTTATCATATTTAGCATTTGTTTAGCACTGACAGCATCCTGACTGGCAGCACTGGGTTATATTTTAGGGTGACCAGAGGCCCCCTGATTTCTGGGGACAACCCCCATTTTGGGTGACCTGTGCCCAGCTAAAGCTGTCCCCGAAAATGTCCCCGATTTTAACGTGGCCTAAATGAGAGTGAAATAGACGCTGCAGCTGTGATTCTGGCTGTGCGCAGACTAATGCAGTACCACCTTTCACCACAATGTGAATTGTAAAGGCAGACTGGCGCTGTTCACATTTTCGCTCGTTTACTCAGAGAGAAGAAGATGCAACCAACGTCATTTTTGAGGGCAGAGGAAAAGCTGTTGGAGCGGGCTGAAAAACTTTCTGACAGTAACGTTTTTTTTGTCGTTAGCCATTGCAATATTGTACAACGTGGCTGTGTTTTAGGGAGAGGATTAGTGATAGAGTAGAAATAAGAGTGAAGGAGAATAGACCAAAAGTAGAAGAAAGTGAGTACAAAAAATTAATGGTGTAAACAAGGGAGAAACATATGAGTGAGGCGAAAAGGTAAAGTGAAGAGAAGGGAGAGGGGTAAAGAAAAGAAGAAAAAGTTAAGATGATAAGAAGAGCAGACAAGAGTGTTTAAGTTCTTGTAAGGAAGCAGGAGTGTAATTTAAATGACAAGGTTGTTTTTTGTTTTTTTTTAATTACATCTGTGGGCTATGTTACCCAGACCAAAATGGCATGACGGTCTACTCACTGCATATTAGCAAGTTGTCAAAATACACAAAACCGTGTTGTCCCCATTTTTATTTACTAATGACATTTAATGATTTTCATAAACTTACCTGGAAATGTCCCCAGTTTTCATTTCACAAATCTGGTCACCTTACTGTGGGGGCAGCAATCTGCCGCCAGGCATCTAAACCACCGGGATCATACGTAGAAGAAGAATCGGGCGCGAAGCGATGGATTTTACAAACAACTGACCAAAGAAAGAGATCCAAAGTCGGCTCCGGGTCAGACGTCAGTCCTTTAAGCATGTCCCGCATTCTGAACGGTATCGTGGCGGTGTGTCCCGACCTGGGTATCGGGAAAAATGGAGCCTTGCCCTGGCATCCTGTCAGGCTCAAGTAAGTAACGTTATTGGCCTCTTCAGGCGAACGTGGGAATAATGAAAGGTCAACCTTCGGTAAAAGTGTCACTGAGTGTTTAGATTTTTAGTTAGGCTCGAGTTTACCGTTAATGTTACACAGCAAGGAGGTGTGACTTTGTTTGAACTAAAACGTTCAAGAAATCATTTGCTCTTTTTTTTTATAGTAACGAATTCAAACACTTCCGAACGATGACGGCGACTCCATCTGTGAAAGGTAATTAATGTTTAACTTGTTCTGGTTTTGCTGAAGCGTTAGTCCAGAGGAATCACAGGTGGGTTCACGCTTTGTCCTGCAAAACTGGCTTTGACTCTGCCTACATGTGCATCCTCCTGTTTTTTCAGAATGGGTCATGGTACTGTTCATTTTAAGCCAAGACAACACCAAGTATGAACTGGTTGAACTACTTTTATTTATTTATTCATTAATAAACATGATTAACACAATTGAACCGACAACAGGTTCAGATTCACATCAAGGCAATGCAAGCTCGAGGTAAAGGAAAAAAGCCATACTTTGAATAGGCCTTACTAATAATACTCATGAGGGAAATTTAAACAAGGCAGAAAGCAAAGGCATTATCAAAAGCAAATAAATTTCCTATCAAATTCGTTCCCTCCGGCTGTAGTTCATCAGGAAATTGGCCATGAAGACAATAATGTTGTGTTTCAGATTTGTTGGCTTGTATAAGAAATTAAGCTAAAAAGAGAAAGAAATGAGATTAATGACATACAGTTTCTTGACTGGCACTTTATCAGGAAGAACACTAAATAAAATGAGTTCAGTTTTGAGTTAGAATTGATTAAGTTTTTATGTAACAGCAAATTTAGGTCATATCGACAAATTGTCCAAAAGTTTATTCTCAAAAAAATGAGTTAATGCTTTAAGTGCACAGTGACAGAAGGAACAAAGATATTCAGCTCCTGCATGGTGCCGCACACCTGTGTGGTATTTTTAAATTCACCTCGAGTCATGGCGTGAGTAGAAAATATCTAACTTTTAAGGTGAATTTGCACAACACTGTCCTGACAGTTGCTCACATTCTCGTGTCTGGATGTTAATCAGTCATGGCTGTCAAAAATATGATTATTGCTGTATGGCAGGAGGAGCGTTTCTAACGTTTCTGCAACTTTGACAGCTAATACGGTTAAACAATAATAATTATGTTGGCCGTGGTTAATAACAGGAAGAAATGGTAAGCCCCCCCCTCCTCCTTGTGTTAATAAAAATCCTGTCTGTTCCATGGAGCTGTGCCATACTGCATGTGAGCAAATTACACATAAATGAGTCCCAATTTAAAGGTGCAGTATAGGGTTGGGCGATATGTTAAAGTTTTCCAACCAGCCCCCGTCAGCCTATCCACTGGCAATTGCTGATATATTTGCACAGGTGTATTTGTGTGTCATCACATGTAGTGTGTGTCATCACATGTAGTGTGTGTCATCACATGTAGTGTGTGTCATCACATGTAGTGTGTGCCATCACATGTATTGTGTGCCATCACATGTATTGTGTGTCATCACATGTAGTGTGTGCCATCACATGTAGTGTGTGCCATCACATGTATTGTGTGTCATCACATGTATTGTGTGTCATCACATGTATTGTGTGTCATCACATGTAGTGTGTAGTCACCGCTGTTTGAACACTGTGAGATTCAGCGTGTCAGTCATGTACAGCGCTTTTGTCTTTCACAAGACAAGCACTGCATGAGCAGTGCGCAGGGAAGATTGGATGGATTTGACACTGAAAAATACGAAATGCTGCATGTCACTTAATATCAGTCTTTGGACTTTCGTAATAATTCATGTGTAATCAGCACATGTGATTGTTTCTACTCTCAGCTCTTCAGAGTGAGTTGCCAAGCTGCTTTCAGCTTGCACACAAAGCCCACAGGCCGTCTGCCAGTGAATAAAAGCGTTTACTTAGACAGATGAGCCATATGTTATTGTGCAACCTTGATAAAACAACAACACAAAAAAAACAATAATGTTATTATTTTTAATTTACTTGGGTAAAATTGACCACAGCAATGTAGGTCTGCGTTTAGTGCATGCACTCTCCTGCAGCCTGGGAACACTTCCTGTCAGCGGTAATTACCTCGGTACCACACGGGCACTTCTTTGCTCCTCCTCAACTCCTTTCTAATCACAGTTAGGAAACCACAGACTCTGGCTGTTCCTATTTTTGGCACATAGAGGTTAATTATTTATTGAATGAAAGTTTTAAGGAGCTGGACAATTAATTTAGCAAAATAAAATGTCAAAAATAGATCAAAATATTGGCTCCAACAAACCAACTGGCGATGGGTGCAGCCCACTGCCAAAGGTTGATATATTCGTCCAATTGCCTGACCCTAGTGCTATATCTAACATTTTAGCGTCAATAATAGCACAATTGCTGTGTGTTTCAACTGAAGAAAAAGATTTGCTACAGTCAGCATAGTATTTGCTAAAATATCATAGCTGGCGTCCTGAATCCTTGTATAGAGGAAGCTCTAAATCTGTTAAAACTGCTTGTACGCAAGGAAAGTTAACAACTACTTAATTAATTTAAACTAAATTGAAACCTATCCTGCAGGTAAGCAGAATGTGGTGATCATGGGCAGAAAGACATGGTTTTCCATCCCAGAGAAGAACAGACCTCTGAACAACAGAATCAACATTGTCCTCAGCAGGGAGTGCAAGTATGTGCCGCACACAGCTAACACTGCTACACAACAGTATGAACAAATGAAAAGGAAAGTTCTAGTCCTGATACCCTGGTAGTTGCTTGTATGACATTTTATTTAACTGTATTGTTGCTCCATTTGTTCAAATTCTGTTAACTTCTATTGCAGAGTTTTTGGTCGCTCTAGTTGCCGTTAGTTGGTTAGCTCGGACATGAAGCACAGAGGACTCTACTCAGACTTGACTCATGAGTACTAATAACTTGTGCCCTTTTTCCACTGGTCAAAAAACCTGTGTAAACCCAACAAGATGGGGCTTGTGTATGCAATGAGCCTGCGTACACTCGCCACTTACACCCGGGTCAATTGACCCTGCAGTAGACATGGGTTTTTCTTGGCTTGGCTCAGCTACATTACTCTGCCTTTTTTTCCCCACTCCTTCTTCTGGTGCATCATATTGTTCAGGTGCAGCACCAGGGTTTCAATTTTTGATGGACTTTAGAGTTACAGATGTTCACACTAACGCAGGGGTTCCCAAACTTTTCAGCCCTCGACCCCCAAAATAATGGTGCCAGAGACTAGCAACCCCTCTCGACCCTGGAGGTCGCATGTAACGTTGTACACATTGTGCATGTGCGCTATTAGGCCTATGCAAACACAAAATAACAACAACCTACCAGCCATATTATTATTTTATGGTATTTTAAGAAAGAATATAAGAAAGAATAAAAACAGAATGTAGACAATAAATGACTAAGTATGCAGTATTAAATAACTTAAAACATTTATTTGTGTTTTGGATTGCATCTTGCGACCTACCCTCTCTGTCTCGTGACCCCCTTGGAGGTCCTAACCCCCACTTTGGGAACCTCTCCAGTAACGGACACAGAGCTGAAAATGTTTCCTGCCTGATTTGTGTCTCTATGGCTGAATTTGTACCAACAATGTTTAATTTAATCTAAGATTAGCTCTAATCAGAGTTTAGTCAAACTAGGTTTAAAATGAGTTTATCCAGGTTTAAAATTAAGCAGAGCGCTGTTGCACCATTTAAAATTAACCTTTGTTTAGTAAGGCTAAGTTTATTGATTTAAACTGTGTCTAAGTTGAGTTTAATCAATAGGGACAAGTGTGCATATCGAAATTAAAATGACTAAATAAATAAATAAATACATACATAAATCATCTGCGTATTGTCAGGACCTAGTACTTATAAAAGAGTGGGGAGAGCGGCCATTAACTCTTTCATTGGCTGCTTTTCCGAACAAAACATTACATTGTTGTTGGCTAGCCAAAGAGTTGCTAGCTTAGTAGCCTAATGCTAATTGTGGTGGCTCTGCAGGGAAGCTCAAACTTTTCATCTTTTGAGAAAAACTTGTTGACTGAATTAATGGAGCAATATGGCCAAATAATAGAGGACAAAAAAAAAAAAACGGCACTGTGAAAAAGAAAGGCACTGCTTGAAGCTACAGAAGGAAGTGTTGCTGCTGGAAAAAAACAAGATGCTTACTAATGATAGTTTCACCCTTGATGCCACCTTTTTGTCACGAAATGAATACATTACAGTGATTTCACTTTTGCACCCCCCTGTACTTTTTTAAGAAGAAAGGGAATTAAAAATGTATGTCTGCACTGCAATATGCAACAAAAAAAATTCTTACAGTGTTTATCTTCTCTGTCCTCTACAATATGAAAAAGACATTTTTGACAGGTTAGGCTACAAATTAGTTTATTGTTATTAGTGTTAAAGCACTATTCAGAGTAGCAATTTGTTTGGTTTTTTTTCACAAGACACAAACAGTAATAAAAATTTTAAAGTGGAAAAATACGCTACTTTTTTCCCCACAATAACAATTATTTACAAAAACATTTATATACATTAATTATTCAGAGAAGTGGTTTTGTACAAGAGTTTTCCTCACAGCATTCCCACTTGGATTGGAGTTGTGCTCCTGGTCATTCTCTCTGTCCTCATGTGGGCCCTCATCAGCTTCCAGGTGTAGCTCATCTCCATGCCTCTTTCCAAAGTTGTAGAGTACTGCAACTGCTACAATGATGGTCAAGGTGGTGTCCAGCTTTGTGCGCAGTCCATTTTTTATGTAGGGGAGCCTCCTTTTCCATACTCCAAAGACTCTGTCAGTCCTCTTGCTGCAATGTGACAGGAGTTGTACCTTCTCTCTGCTGGTGTTCGAGTGGTCAAAAGTAGAGTGATCAGGTATGAGCAGCATGGACAACCATTATCCCCAGGGAGATAGCCTTCATATGTCTGCTTCTCGAGGAGGGCACAAAGCTGACTGTTGTCGAAGATCCTACTGTCATGTGTTGATCCTGGCCAACATGCCACTTTGTTGGATATTTCAGATTTTTCATCACACACCATTTGAACATTGATGGAGCAGTAATCCTTACGGTTGTGGAAAAGCTCTCCATTCTGTGTCAGGATGTGAGTGCAATCAATAGCACCCAGCACCCCTGGTCATCCAGCTCGCCTGTAGAAACCAGCAGCTGTTTCCCCTGTTGGAGCAAACCGGATGCACTGGTTCTTCAGAGATACAATGGCCCAAGAGACTCTGCTGAGCAAACAGTTGAGTTGTGTAGACCAAACAGGTCTTCATCCACTCTCTGGAAACAACCAATAGCATAGAATCTCAGGGCCACCAGGAGTTGGAGCACTGGCAGCACAGCTGCATTTCTGTCACTGCCATGTTTGACAGTTGTTCCAATCTTCCTGTTAAGCTCCAAAACAGTTTCCTTTGTAAATCAGTATCTTAACAAAAATTCACCGTCATCGTAAGATTGAAGTGGATTGAGTCTGTCTCTCAATTTTCTTTCATACCACTTCAGAAATGCAGCCATCATAAAAGTTAAACATCCTCAACTGTCAGTTTAAAGTTAACCCTAGATCACAGTTTAAACTGGAGTTAAAAGTTTTGGTGCAACAGAATTAAATTTAATCTTGGTTTAGAGTAAAAACTAAACTAAGGTTTAAAGAGAGTTTAAATTTAATCTTTCTTAATTTTAAACTAAGTTTAAAGTTTGGTGCAACAGAATTCAAACTTAAACCATGATTTAATCAGGTTTAAAAGTTAAACCATGGTGCAGTCCAGCCTGTAGAGCGTTTCTGTTGAGACAAGCTTATAGTTTACAGTGCAGTGCGCTGCTTTCTCTGTCATTAAAAGTCAACCTAGCTCACCCAGCATATGCTCTCTCTCTCCATGCAATTAATTTAAACAAGGGATGCGCTGGTCCCACTTTATTCACTTCTGATACCGATCCAATACAAATACATTAAAAAACATAAAATGTTTTTATTTTTTATAGTTGTATGCTGCTAACCCTGTATGAATGTGAATGAATGTGATATGGGAACTACCACTGTTTTATGGCCTGGGTCAGGTTAAAACCTTTGTAAAACATGAGCAAATTGTTAACAGCAGATCAATTTTAAATATATCTGGGAGTATTTTCATACAGTCTGTCAACGAAATGGAACAAGAACGGAGTGGTTATCATAGATCAAGAGCTGCAGGCTACAGGTGGGGTAAGATAGCAGTGCGTATTTTGACATATTGCATTAAAAACTGTAAAGGGAAATTAGTAAAAATAAAATTTAAAAAACGTTCTCTAATCCGCTTACTTGAGGTGATTTTTTTCCTTTGTTTGAAAACAAATAATGTTGCCTACATCGCCACCTTCTTACCAAACTATATTTTGCAGCTTAGTTCATTTGCTCCAAACCCATTGATGGAAACATGGCTGATTTTTTGTTTTTTTTTTCTTTTCTTTATTTCAATTAAAAAAATGAATCCCCATATTATAGCGTTGTCATGCACTGTTTTCAGCCATTTGGCGACCCAATCAAAATGGCTCCCTGACCCACTGTTAGGTTGTGATCTTAAGTTTGGAACTGTTGCACTCGAGGGAAGAAATAAAGCCTGTTTTTAAGTAATGTTGGTAAAATGACCCTTCTAGCCAGTGAGTAACATGATGGGCGGTTTAAATGGAAGTTGTAACACTGACCTGACTCTCCTCCAATTCTGCAGAGTGCCCCCTGCAGGAGCACACCACCTGGCGCCTGACTTTAAGTCAGCACTCACGCTGGTTGACACAGAGCTGGCGGACCAGGCTGACCAGGTCTGGGTTATAGGAGGAAGCTCTCTGTACAAGGTACTGCATAGAACACTCAGATTACTGCTTACAAGTTTTGAAAAACTTGGTTGGTGAACTTAAAGCACCGACTGTTAATTCTTTAATTTTCAGATTTTTGGTTAGACTGGCAATAGCCAACACTGTGAGGCGTCGTATCTTCCTCGCGCCAAATACAGTGTGAGACTGCAGCTGTGATGAGATAGTTGAGGTTCAGTTTTTGCTGTCACTGCTACTTGCATTGTTTGGACATGCGTTTGGGCAAAAGTAGAAAAAACAGATGCCATGAGGGAATTTTAAAATAGAAGTGTATCGTATAGATTATGATATTTGTCAGTGTCTTTATTTTGCATCAATTTGCGAGGCAGCAACTCAATCTGCTGTGAGGATGACAAGCCAAATTTATCACCTCATCTTACAACCTCACTCTCTGACTGAACAGCCTCATGGAAATGATACTTTACAATTCTTCATATTATGAACTAATGAAATTTGTTATAGAAAGTAATTGTTGCATATATAGTCATTATGTTAAGCAGAGTTCTATTCCTGTTCAAACACTGTGTCTCCACTCTAGACTGGTACGATGTGCAAAGTGTTGTTAGATAAAATCAGCCAAAGACTGTAATCAGTCTAAATTAAAAAGCAGCGATCGTACACAGAACCTCTGCTGTGGTCAGCATGTGAAATGGCAGGACCTTCAGGAACTTGCTCACTCCCCTCAAGTCCAGGACTGGGCGAATTCCCCCGTCCTTCAGCACCAGGAAGCAGTTTGAGAAGAACCCTCCTGGCTGCAGCGGAGGGTCTGCTGGCTCGTTGGCACCCTTGGCCAGGAGGGTGGACGACTCCTGGCTCAGAGCAAGGGCTTTTGCTAGATCTTGTATGATGGTCTTTCTGACCTGGCCAATTGCTAAGGGCTGGCGTCGAAACTGCAGAGTGTACCCCTCAGTGAGAGCAGAAATCATACAATGGACTACAATTCATGCATGGGTCCTCAGAAAGATCTGCCTTCAAACGGTCAATGCCAAGACAAGGGGGGCAAAGATCATGGCCATCTGCTAATTCTAGAGGGGCCATGCAATCCACACCAGAATGGGACACAACGACACCATCTATACAGCAACACACACCAGGAGTGGAAGTGAGAGCACTGCCTTCACCAGTAAGTCGTTGCCAAACCCAAAAGTTAGTATGAGCATGACCACTGCTGCTAACAACAAGTAAACAAAAACTGCAGTGTAAGCTGCAACCTTATAATGATGGCGTGAGCGTGAGCACTGCAGCCAATAGCAATTGAACAAAAGACAACAGCAAAAGCTGTGACAGAATAATATCAAGGATGGTGTGAGCGTGATCACCGCAGCCAACAACAATGAACAAAAAAACAGCATAAACTGGGACCGAATAATATCACATGATGGCATGAGTGTCAGCACCACAGCCAATACAATTAAACAAAAAACAAACAGCATAAGCCGCGACAGAACATTATCAGACAGTGGAGTGAGCGTGAGTGCTGCAGCCAACAGCAATTTAAATGAACCAACAACCACAGAAACAGTAGAAGTACAAACCAATAGTTCCGACGTTGTCAGGAATCACCAGCTTGTCACAGCCCCTTGGAGGGCGAATGAAGCGTTCGCAACTCCAACCACTACAATCAGGAGGCTGCCAGAAACAAACTGCAGAATAATAAGCCTTGCTCAAATGTTACTGAAAGCAAGAAGCGACCACCACGTGCAAGTGTGAAGATGAAAGGAATAGATCCTCCAATGACACCGGAATTTATAACTTCCCAAGGTCATACGAGGGTCACAGGTGACTTTGTTGGTATGTACTCGACCTGTGCATGCGCAAGACAGAGATATCCAGTGCTAAAGCACCGCCTCTGGCAGTCAGCAGGGATGAAATGGAACTAAATTTCATGACACTCTGTCTCTGATTGGTCTGTTATATATCCTAAAATACAAATACTGTTTTATACCTCCAGATCCTTTAAATGCTTCACAATTAAATCTTTGAATAAAGGGATTCTCTGCATATATCAGTTTGTGGGTTTTCTTTTGAAAGACACGCTGGAAATGTTAAAATTACAGTGAATGTTGCTGATGTCAATGTGACTGAAATCAGGTAATTTCTCAGTCTATTTTAGCACAGAAACGCGCACATCTTTGTGTAATGTGTGTATAAAGAATTTGGATGTCCTAATAGTAATATCCTTTGTTGTAAGCATCTTAAATCTTACTTTGTTGTTTTGTGCTATGTTGCCCATGTTGCTTTGCTGCCCAGGGTGTCATGTGTGAGCCATTACCCATCATCTTAAGAGACAGAACCCGAGGGATGACATACTGGCATGGTTGGTGGCTTCATCAGATGGCACTGTGGGTCAGCAATTTCCTTATTTGTGTTCAAATTGTTGTTCACTCTGTATATTAAAAACTTAAAACAACATGAGCACAATAAGGAGAGGATGACTGAAGAAGCTGTACTTATTTTCAAAAAAGTATCATGAGCAGGTTGTGCAGCCACACTTATCTTATGAGGAAAAAAATCACCACAGCACCATCCTCCTTTCCCATCTCTATTTTTGCTCCCTGGCTAAGGTGAGAAAAACACTGTTGACATGTGCATACATCCATGCGGTATAGCTTGCCATAATTAATTTAGTTATAACAAAACAATATTCTGCAGAGGGTGTTTTATTTTTTTTAAAATTGACCGGATTTGCTGCCGTTGTGTCTGTAACCTCCTGTGACTTGCTGCGCAGCTTGACGCAGCTAGCCTCTCCTTTGCTTCTTGTGGCTCCAGTCTATTTGCCCCGCCAAAAGTGTGGATATATTGTTTTGAGCTTCACACAACCTCTACAAAATAACTAATTTCACTATCAGAGTTCAATCCATACACTTCTAGAGAAGCCTCACTATGATATAATTTTCTGCACAGTCCAGTTAGCAGAGCGCTAACCAGGAGGCAATCTCTGGATGGCTAAGTCATGACCCGTCTTCCCCTGTGTCTGATTGGCTTAAATGATAATCTTTCCTTCAACCTATCTGATCTAACCAAGGACGGCACAGTTGTAGCCAATCAGCAGCGGTATAGGGCAGGTCATGACTTATCTCTTCTAGGCGCAAACTTCGCAACCTTTTAGGCCTGGTCTCATTAGCCAGGAACATTGTAGGGAAACTGTGTGTGTATGTGTGTGTGTGTGTGTGTGTGTGTGTGTGTA
>JAQLOL010000025.1:19215618-19233078 GCA_029783665.1 Naso thynnoides
AGTCACCCAATATATATAGCATTGTTTTTTTATATTTATGGGCTCCTGTTACCCAGACCGAGATGACATGATGGTCCACTCACTGCATATTTACAAGCCGTCAAAGTGTGTTGTCCCCATTTTTTATTTCATAATGATGATGTTTAATGATTTTTTAGCTGGAAGTGTCCCGGGTTTTCATTTCAGAAATCTGGTCACCTTATAATATTTACATCTCACAGAATTGCACACCGACACACTAGGATTAAGGTTTTGCATTAAGGGCATTAATTCTGTGGAGTGCAAGCCCAAAGCCTCCTACATACTGCAATTTTAGAAGTCTTATAAGTTTATTGCAAGCCATACTGTGTGACATGGATCAAATAAACTTGGGTATGACATACATTTGATGTGACTGTGCAATGTTAAAACCGATGGCTACGACACAAGTCAATGAAATGTCTGTAGTGTGGGCTACATCAGCATGAACAAGCAAACAAAAACAAACAAAAATAAAAAAATATAGAGTCCAGGAAGACCACAACAGCCTGATACATGTTGCAGTTTGATATCATATCAAGCTTTGGCACTGCAAAATTTTTCCAGGCCAGTTCTACAAGCCCCGGCCCCTGTATACATTCTTTAATTTAATGAAATCCTGGTAGGCGGAGATAGAATTAAATTATCATAATTTCCTTCTCATTTCTCTCTCTGTTGATCCCTTTGTGGAAGAGATAGCTTGGTATTTCTAAAGTTGGGTTGTATGAGGTCTATAACCCTCTACAGAAGATGATCGGCAGTATCACTTTATTGAGAAGGGGGAGAAATCGCCGCACCGAAAGTCAACATTGTACTGTTGCAGATGGGGACAGCAGAAAAAAATGCATTTTAGACACTTTTTTCAATGCTTAGCTAAAAAAATCAATACCAGTCCAATTGTAGCTAAATTTAAGATTTTTCCACTGCTTTAGTTTGTTGCCAGACAGAAGTATATTTTGGGACTGCCTTTTTTCAATCATAGTCCCTCCGTATGTTACTATGCCAACTGGTGCTGGTTTTTGCTGCACACTGAATCACTCTGCAGATCAGCTGTTTGGCTCAGAGAGTAGTGAGACCAAATTGAAATAAATGGCAGTCTGGCAGCAAACTAAAACAGTGAGGAAATCCTAAATTTAGCATACATTTGAACAGATATTGATTTTTTTAGGTAAGCATTTATACATGTGGCTAAAAATTGTTTTTCTGCTGACCCCATCTGCGACAGTACAATGCTGACTTCCTGTGCAGTGATTTCTCGTCCCCTCTCCTAAAAGTGACACTGCTGATGCCATCTGCAGAAGATCATAGACTGACTTTTCATAAGTACCTCACACAACCCCACCCTAAAAATACTTAACTAGCCCTTTAAGAAGCCTTCAGAGTCCTGGGCCTTATTTTGAACACCAGTGACTTCGAGAATAACCTCATGTCATTGCACCGGATCTCCTCTCCACTATTCTAGTCTTCATTTATTTAGTGCATTTCTCATTGACAACAGCTACTATTTATTGTGCTAGAGAGTCAACAACTGTCCCGCCTGCCTCGCCTTACACACACCCATTCTCTTCCTCCATCTGACTTTCTGTGTTGTTGGTGATGTTTGTGTGCTGGAGATGGATGCAGCCCTCTTTATTAGATAGCATCAGTCTTTTGTCTGATGACTAGAATTGCACAGTGGTGGCTGTCTGCGCCGCTGCACTGGATTTCGCTTCAGCCCTGCGAGGCCGATCGCTCAGAAGCTTTTTGTTTAACCTGGCGACCATGTGATGGGGCCCACTTGGCCTCGTCATCCCGAGCATAAAAGGCGTTGGTGTCGGGCCTTCTTCTCAGACCACACAGCTGTCCGAGCCGCATTGACTTTCTGTCAGCGCCTGCCCGCTTATTGTTTGTGAGTTTGATTAAAAAAGAAAAAAAAAGGAAGAAGAAGGAAGACGAAAAATGCAATTACTCAAGTTGGAGGAAACCGAATGTAGACCTCATAGAGATAATCACAGACTAATGTGACATTCTTCCATCACCACAGCAACCAGAGAAAAGCCTCTGAGCAGCAGGAAAGTAGTATGAGAAAAAAAAAAAAAGAAAAAAGAAAACACTGCCATGCTGCACAGATCTCACATCTTCTGTAAAGTGTTTTTGGATGTCCTTCGCTGTTGCTGAAGTGTAATAGCTTGTTGTGCACAAATGGATTTTTATGAAGCATCACAGCTACATCTGTTTCACTTTGCATCTATTAAATTAGCTAAAGCTATTGCATCGTGCACTACATCTGGACGCCGAGAACAGTTTCCACCACACGACTGATGGTCACACAAAAACACTGCTCCTCCTTCATATTGGCACGGCAGTAAATCAGATTCATATAGTTGTACAATGAGCAATCTGGGGAAAGGAAATGCCAAAAAAGGGTAGGAAAAAGAGAAGAGCATAAAAAAATAATAAACGTGTTACTGACGCAGACACACACTCACTTGCACTCACAAGTCAGTGACTGCGGGTGGTATATCTGTGCGTGGTGTGTCTCTTAATTTCTGCCGAGTAAACAGCTTCCAGATGCAAGAGTTTCCTGCTGGCCCCGCCCAGTCCAGATGCCCAGTCTGCCAGCAGATCTGCCTCAAATTGGGCACACTCAAGCAATCATTTAGTTCCCATCTTCCTGAAGGGGAACTTTTATTAATAAAGGCTTTTCATCTCCGTATCTTTGATTAGGATGGGCGGTGCCTGGGAGGTGGGGTTGGGAGGGGATAATGGCTTAGTCATGTGAAAGCAGGTGGGGGGGCTCACTGTTTTAAGGGGGATTTGTGTCGGGGGGGAGGGAGGTGTTGTTGTTTTTGAACGTGTGTTACAGTCCAGTGGAAGGAAGCTGGTGATAGGAAAGAAAAAGGACATCCTCTGTTGTAAGTGGTTCCAGGTTATCCGACCCCCATACTTACTCGAGCATGTTACCCTCAGCCACAAACTCAAAAAACTCCTACGAGGCTTTAAATCACCCGTGCACCACTGCCTCTTATCTCGAACTGGAGGTTTCTAATTACAATTTTTGGCGGTTTTGTAAATAAGGCCGAAATAGAGATGTCACAGTGTGTTTCTCTGTAATCCAGCTCATTGCCCATTACATGCTTATGAAGTCCGGTGACATTGTAATGATAAATGTGAGTAAACTGTGATCTCCAGCTGATCATCAAACAGCCATCAAAATGAGAATTACAGTTTATTCTCAGAAATAGTGGTTCTTGAGTGCTTCTTCATGTCTCCTCTGAAAACCATGTCAAAGTCCTGTCACTCAGCAGCCATCTTGGCAACACCCCCTTTGCAGTTATTTAAGGCCAGCAAGGCCAGACAGATGGAGTGTATGGGAGAACATCACTTTCGATGGTCAGCAGGACATTAAAATTTCATGTATACAATCAGCGCTCATTTTGATAAAAGCAGCTTAAAAAGTTGGTGACTGCCCCAGAATAGGGTTTACATTGCTTTTTTCCCCCATACAAGTTGGCTAATACCTCTGCCCTGAGCCTATGCATAAGGTATGATACCAGTCTCTTCTATGATTTAATCCAGTTCTCTGTTTGGCTGTTGTGAGAAGAAGTTAGCAGGAAAAATTGTTTTTTTTTCGTTGTTTTTTGTAATTAGGGTAAACCGACCCCTTAGTTGTACCACATATACCACATTCACACTTATTTCATAGTAAAATAACTCTGTTTTCTTTTTGCTTTACTGCTAAGTCCCATAAACAGTCAGGTAAACAAAGGCAGAAAATCAGAAGAAGGAGGTTTTTAGCTGCTTGATGTTTGATGCCTGACTGCAGGTCAGCCACGGCAATGGCCTCATGGTCGCTTGATTCCCATTCCAGCATCGCTGTCCTTCCCCTCAGCCATCACTTTCCATTTGGGCCTGCTGTGAAACGCTGACATGCTCAAAGACATATAGGATTCCATTATTTTCACTCATATGAGGGTGCCACACTTGATTCAAGCAGAGCTGTCATGGCAAACCAGGGGTCCCTCCCTTTGTACACGCACACAAAAACGCACAAACACTTACCATCAACCTGCTCACCTTGAAACCTTGCAATCACACCAATGAAAACGAACTAATTATGATATGAGCGTATGATCCCTCTCCATTTAGCCAATGAAATGTTTTATGCAAGCGCTGACTTACCTCCTTGGTCTCTATAAAGCAGCCGAGAGCCATGCAGCTCATAACACTGCCACTGTAAATCAGACAGATTTAATTTCAATTTCATTTCAAAGGGTTAGCCATCAATAATTAAAAGGATGTGTTTATGACTTACAAAGATCATAATTAATCTGCTCCAGGGAGGGAGGTTTTACACAGATTATATCCATCATGTTCTGTTTGGCTCCTTACAGGCCGCGGCATGGCAGAGGGGAACATTGATTAAGATGTGCTTAGTGGATTATAAGCTGCTGTTCCTCAGGCAAGTCATAAAGAATAAAAGCAATCTTTTACCTTTCTGCTAAAGCCCATACAGTTTTAACAGGCTATGATTCATAAGCCTGATTCATAAGCAGGGTGGCGAACATGGATGTAGGAGATTAGTTTATGACTCGCCTCACATTTGGCTGTGTGTGATTAATTCAGCGAGGATCAGATGAGTGGTTACAGTTTCTGTTTTCATGTTGAGATTATATAAATCTTGTGTTCTACATTGTTATTTGTTCTCAAATCAGTGACAAATGTGGGTTCCTTTCTTTGGCACAGTTTGCGTATAAACAGTACGAGTGAAAGATGACGATGCTGTTAAAATGCCCTACCAGTAATATTGATCTCAAAAGATCATTTTAACCTCACGTACTGTCAGTTGTTACTGGTAAGATTCATGTAAAGTTGCCAGGTTTGTGTTTTTTCTACAAAAAGTAAATGAAAGTGTAAATAAATACTGTACTAAACACTGACTTGTCACAGCATTGACAGTAGTAGCGGCCAGCGCTGCCGCTATGTAGACATGATTTATGTACAGTGTGTATGGCATCACTTGCCAATGAGGACATCAAAACAACACTGTGATCATCAGTTATTAATTTACAATTATGGTGGTAAAAAAAAAAAAAATGAATGAAGATTGGCTACAAGGCAACATTAGAACATTATAGTCAGGCAGTACAAGAAAATACATGATTTCTCAATAAAAAAGAAAAAAAAATATTGTGTCCACCCTTCCTCTCCCTCTTCCGGCGGTTTGCTCCTCTCATGTGGCCAGAGGCCTGACCAACTGGCATGACAATAAAGCTGCTGCCTGCACAATTTTGGAAAAAATGGCTCCCAAAAAGCAAGCAGAAATTGTAATCAGAGAAACAAGAGAAGAAGAGAAACTTCCATATGAATCTCAAGCATCTCTTTCAGGTATGTTTGAAAATAACATAAGAACTGTGAAATATGCTTCATTAGCAAACATGCATCCTGCTAAACTACATGTCTTCAATTGGCTGCTGTCATACTTCCAGACATGTAACATACTGGCAAATGGCCAAACCGAGCAAAGTACCTTTTGTTGGTGGGCTGCTGCGTACGTGGGCCAGTCACTTGTGTATGTTTTTACTTTGTTACTGCCAGTATGACCTTTTTTTGTTGTTTTTTTCAATAGTGAGAGCAACTGGCTAATGTAGTAGAAAAATAAGTGTGAAGAGATGTCACTCGGGCATCAACTGGCAAGTCACTGGGCAAATCGTTCAAAATCGTACGTGGCTGCTGCATTAGTTTTGGACAATTTTTTTTTCTAGGAATATTTATAGCTGAAAATCTGTCATAACAATAGTTTTGATACTAACTCCAGCCCCACATTTTTAATATCACAAATGTTAAAAACAAGAAAATTCTACATGATAGAGTAGGCTACATCTTATCATATCTGAAGATATCTATAAGCAATTAATTTCATATCAAATTAAGTAAACATTGCAGAGTTGAGCTATTTGTTTATGTTAAGTTTGTTAGAGTGCACATGTGCAAAGGGAGAAGGAGAAGAGTTAGAATACATTTAATAATGTTTATACTGTTCGTCAGGAGGAAATGTCACCATAATAGTAAAAACCAAACCTTCACCCTTGATTCCTTTCACACCGCAGACCTTGTAAAAACCATATTTACTTAAATACTGTACATAAAACACATTTTTCCCGAGGACAGTGTCTTTTTAGTCATTGAAACTTTAATCAAGTGGATCTGGTCCATTGTTCTTGAGCTAAACAGCAGCCAAACTCAGCAATCTTTAGAAATACATTGAACTTGTTTCATGGTGAGTTGACAAGGGAAAAGCACATCAGCAGTTACCAGTCAAACAGAAAATGGAGAGTGTCAAGCAGTACACCAAATCAAGACGGATCCTGCAGCGAAATGTGTTTAGGCATTGTACCGATTTCACTTTTCCCGTCTCGCTTCTTTTCCTGCTCCCTGGGCCAGGCGGGGAGGAATTAGCCATTATGATGGCTCTGAGCCCGCTGCTTCGACTGATGGGCAGAGAAGTCTGGCCCCGTTTTCGTCACCTGTCTCTGCTTCTGGGATTTAACATGGCTGGGTGTCTGGCAGCAGACAGGGAGAGGTGGGGGAGGGGGGCGCAGGTAGGAGGCAAAAACAAACAAACACAAAGAGAACTACAACATGCTTGTGAACAAAGGAATTAGACGTATTGGGCATGGAGAGATTGCTTTGTGTTGCTGAGGTCAGTTGATTTGACAAGCAGCATTTTGCTTGGTGTATATTGTACAGAGGCATGTACAGACTGCAAGTACAGCCAGTGTGACTTTAGTATGCAGAGAATAGAAAAGGCAGAATGAAAGAAAGAGGAGGAGGTGCTGGATTGATTTTTTTTTCCATTGCTCAGTATGAAAAGGTCACTTTGATCAATGCTGCGTAATTGGGACTGTATTAGGATCATATCGGGTCATTTTACTGTTTAATGATGAAATATTAAATATTGGGTAGGTAAGATTGCAGTCATTAGCAGCCTCTTTCATTTATAGCCCTTTAATTAATTTGAACCTGACCCCTAGTCCAATACTTTTGAGTGTGCAGACTTAAAAGCACTCTCTGCTGAAACCACAAGCTCTCAGCCAATTGGATCCACTTACCTATATACATACCTCGCTTTGTTAATGGACATGAGAGAATAGTATTAGCACTTCAGTAAATAATATGACTCTACTCATAGTACACTTGGAAGCCACAAAGGAAACGGTGCTAATTACGTCGCATTTAACCCATTTTTCATTATTTCTACATGAAATATGATGTTAAATTTCCTTTTGAAACAGTCAAGTATGACTTTCTTTTTCTGTACACGCCAATGAGTCGAGGAGAGTTTTAATCGGATTGCTGACCGACATAGTTCATCAAATCATAAACTCACCCTGGTTCAGCTTAAAAGAAATCCTTCATCACTGTCAAACCTGACTCCATATTTCCCCCCAGACTTTAGTTTATTCATTTCCTTCCTTCTAAAGCTCTTCATTATTAACCATGATTGGACATAAAGACAATATGTGAGGAGTCATGCCGCCGCGTAGATGAGTGCTCTTTCTGTAAATGACCAGCAGTGGGCTGGTAAAACAAAGAGTGCATCGGGGCAAAGGGAGGACAGTAGGACGACTAAAAGCACTTTAATGACATGACTGGACTCGTGTTTCCTAATGATGCAGGCGAGATTAATTATGCTCAGTGTATGGGTCATAATTATACGAACACTGATCCTTTCCACAAGCTATGCTTGGGCACTCTCTGCCCCTGCCTTGAGTTTCAGATAATCCATCAACACATTCACATATTCCTTTCATTATGCCTGTTATTTATTTATTATGGTTGTATATTTATTTCTTTATGTTTGACATTAGGAGAGTAAGAAAGGGGATATTGGATCCTGCAGAGTGATCACGTAACAATCACTCACTGTGATGTTTTGAGTTTCACCAGCAATCCTGATACGAACATGTAAAAAAAAAAAATAAATAAGAAAAGGAAATTGCCGCAGAAAAATACCATTGAAATTATAACTGTTTTGATCGATACATCACTGTTTGATGTCTTAAGATGAAAGCAAAATGCATTTTCCTTGGGGTTATGTAGTTTTTCACATATCACGTGTGTCATTGATTTGCATGGGATTCATGGGTTTAGTTTACCCATCTGGAACACACACACACACACACAAACACATTTGATGTTACATCAAGAGTAACATTTAAGACCATATTCACACACAGGTGAATTCAGTTACAGGGATGAAAGTGTGAAATCTTAACCTGTGGAATGAAGAGGTTAAATGTGGATAATTGGATGAAACTACAAAATAAAACTCGTAATGGTAACTTCCTGGCACCTTAAAGACCCTGAGCAGGGTGAAAGGTTGGCAGTGATGACAGCTTCTCTGTATTTTCTCCAACAGTCCGTCACAAGAAAACAATCAGTGACTTTTAAAGTTTTCATAAGAAAGGGAAAAATACCCAGAGGAGCTAAAAATCAACACAGATACAAATGATAACTGAATAATCATATGTGTATTTCTAATTACAATTTTGACCTTTTTAAAAAATGAATACAACCTTACATATCCCCAAATTACTGTACAAATTCCATGATCACACCACTCTGACAACAGTGACCATGGCTCAGAAGACAGAGCAAGGCATCCACTCATTGCGAATGTTAGTGGTTTGATCCTGGCTCCTCCATGTCAAAGTTTTCCTGAGCAAGACACAATACATATGAATATGTATAGTATAATATTAAAAGTTTAACGCTAATTTTTTAAATCACATTTTGAGCTTTGCTTATTTCCCTCTGATATTTCTTCAGAAGCAAACATCTTTGCCATAAGAAACATAAAAGATTAAGACAAGTTATATAGAGATATACAGTTGTTGCACAGTCAGCGTCAACTTGTTTGTTATTTGTGAAGAGAAAAATAATATTCACCCAAAAAAGACCATTGTTCAAACACATCTGCAGTGTAACTACTGCACTGATACAAAACACAGCAGGATTGTGAACAGATTTAATTTCTCTCGCTGTCTTTAAAATGTATTTACAAAACAGCACGTCTGCTGTACATTAGTCATGTGTAATACTGTCAAGTTATGCTGCGATTTAACAATCAGTGGATTTTCTTGAAGAACACAAGAGTGATCTTTACACTTATGTAGAAATTTAAGAAGAGGCAATTTTCTTCTTTTCTGAGGTAAACAGAGTCAGTACTTAATAAATCTCTATGAGATGCTCCCATCCAGCATCCTGGGAGAACAGAGCTGATGGGAGGGAGGGGTGTGAGTGTGTATGTGTATGTGTGTGTGTTGGGGAAAGGGATGACGGGGTAACAGGGATGTCTTAATTCCTTTACATAAACATACACAGATTAATGAAGCCTTGGGAGATTGTGAAGAAGGGGAAAGATTGCTTATCGATCCATATCAAAATTTTCATGCTAATCCCAGCCAGGAGACAGAGTGTCTGGTATCAGAGTTAATAATCTGATTTCTAGGCTGTCCAGGACAATTCCAGCCAACGTGAGGGCCTAATCACAGCGCCGTCTTCCCATCTGAGAGCAGCTGCCTTGGCCCTGCAGCACGTCAACCCCCTCGCCCCACAACCCCCACCACCCCTCTTCCCCCTGGGCCTCTGGCCTCTGCCACTGACTCGGACAGTGATGGAGCATATGATAGAAACATGTTGACAAATTAAATTTTTTAAATTTCAGAGCAGATTTGCAGCAGAGCGATTGGTTGGTGACGGCGGTGGCTTGCTAAGTGCCAGTAGAACAGCGCTGACCTTCGTCTGCGGGCAAGCTCATGGGATTCCTCTGCATGTTCCCTCTCTGTGTTGTTTGACCTCCTGAGCAGCTGCTGGAGATAAATCCTGAGCTTTGAGTTCTAAGGTTGTATTAGGGTGAAGAGCACTCAGCCCGCCAGCTTAACTGTTTTTGCCATTTTGAAATAACATCCTAAAGTTCCTCTTCACTTTCAAAATATAAACCCAAATGGACCCAAGTAAGTACCTAGATCACCATATGAATGCATGTTGTGTAAATAGGTTTGCTTTATTGTCTACCTGCAGCATCTCAGATTTTGCGTCCTAGTCATAGTGGCCCCCTGCTGCAACAAAGGGTGAGGGGAGATGGGCTGAGACACCCTGAGGAGAGCCAGCTGACATGTCTTAGTTAGTCTAATATCCTCGCCTCACATTTTTCTCTATTAAATCTTAATCACAGACTTGTCGAGTGTCACTTGACATTTGCATTTTGCCAGGCGGAGCCGTGATGCACACCGTGCTCAGACGTTCAACAGCTTCCTTTCACTGAGTGCTTTGTTCAATCAGCAGCTCTCATCTTCAACAGGGTGGCGTTAGCCGACTGGCCATGATGAGACTGAGTATTTCTTGTGGGCTTGCTGGGTTTTGTTTTCTACAGTAGAGAATAGAGAAACATTTTAATCCAAGAAACTAGTGAAAGACACAAAGAAACATTTATAAAACACACCAAAGCAGACCTTCATGCATCGAAACTTGAGCTTTAAGATAAGTTAAGAGCTATAGTGCTGCTAGCTTTGGCAAATGAAAATGTAAAGCACAAAAACAGAGAGAAATGACAAGGACATGTGAGAAGAAGCAGTCGACTCTGCTTTAACTTCTCTCAATAATCAATCTCCTCATCTTGATGTTTACCAAAAAGAGTCAATAAGTGTAGAGGGAGCTTTGTGATTGGCTTTGATTTCTACTTCCAGTCCAAATCAGGCATTATTGTCTCTGTCTCTCTCAATATGACATTGATGACAGTGAACGTGACGAAGGCCATCCATATTGATGAAACACACTAATGCATTCCTTTACTGAAGTCAAACACCTTTCTGTGACAGACTGTATCATAAGACTCACTTTAGCATCGTAAAACCTCAGCAGAGTGTGCACCATATGGTAGCAGGTTTAAGATTGTTAGGCCAAGAGAACTTGGATTTAAGACGATATGCCAGATTAGGAGTACTCACTTTTTGCTGTTTAGAACCCCAACCCTAAGTTTTAAAATGTCCCCTTCTGTGAGTATATATGTCCAAACCTGAGAACCAACTTTCATACAGAAAAATGGCTTGAACATTGTATCTTAAGTAGCGAAGATGAGGCTCTCTTTCTAAGCAGCTGTCATTTTTGACTTAGACAAGTAAAATGGGTGTTTTGACATCAGAATGTGTAGTCTTAATGTAGCATGACAAAATTCAAAATGTGTCAGAGGAAGAGTTTGGCATTTTAGGCAATACACTGTTATTTACCGTCTTGAGGCGAGTTTGCTGAGAAGATTGATATCACTGTCATTTCTGCATGGTAAATATGAAACTAAGGCATACATATGGCTAGCATATCCTAGCATGGAGGCTGGAAACAAGAGAATCTACTAGCCTGCTCTGTCCAAAAATAACAAAAGGCAGAAACCTGTGCAGCTACTTACCACTTTATGCCACTTTATATCCTTGAAAAAAAAAAAAAATCTTGTTCTGACTATTTTGCTTTAGAGGTGCTGGGGAGCCAATTTTGTAATCTCGGTTAGAGTCAGACTGTTAAACTAAGATAACTGTGTCTGTGTTTATTTCCTGTCTTTATGCTTATCTGAGCTAATGTCCTTCTGGTTTTCTGAGATATTTTTGCTGTACAGACATGATAGTGGTAATAATCATCTCATTTAACTCTTGACACTGAAGTAAATATTGCCCAAAATTTTGAGCTATACCTTTGAGTGTCCAATAAATATCATTTAAAAGGTAAGAATCTCACCTACCATAATACTTGCTTAAGTGCCTATATGATCCCAAAACATTAGGTACCTTCAATAAGCCCACTTTGCCCGTGGATATGTGCTTATTATGGGGATGTATGGTTGTGTGTGGGCACGGACATGTGTAATTGTGTAATTGTGTATATGTGTGTGTCTGTGGTGTGAATAGCCTCTTGCAGAGCCTGCCAGTAAGAGCAATAATTTGACAGTAATGTTGCCAATAAACAAACAAAACCCAGTCTGTCTCATAATCTGTATCTGTTTGAGAGAGCATAATGATGTGCTAGCGTGGCCCGGTTTTCCATTGTGCTACAGCCTTGTCATGGTGGCTCAGGGGAAGACTTATCCATATGAGAGGCTTAGGGAAGCCTGTTCAGATCCGCCAGGATTAGGCCCAGGCTAATACACTGGGTCAACAGCATGGTTCTCCTAATGAGACAGGTGTACAGTACTTATGACTGTCTCCCCACGTAGCTGAGGCTCAAACAAAAGCTGATATCATCCCTGCCGGCTTAGCCCAAGTCATATTATATCCCCCAGTAGTAAATACATTTGCTGTATCAACCTTAACGCAGACGTACAACAAGCTCAGAGGTGATCTGGGCTGCACAGTGTGCCGGGGACTTTAGAATGCCATTGGTTGTTTTTAAAAATAAGAAATAGATCATTTTAGGAGGATTTACACTGCCTTTGTCCCTGTTTGTCCCATTCAAAGCCAGATATACACCAATAGTTACAGCTGCAGGTAGAGAAGAACTGGTAACACTGGGATATACTGTATAACACAATGTAGTGTTGAAAAAGGTTGGTTAAAGTACCAATACTATGATGCAAATGATCCATTACAAGGAAGTAAGTCCTGCATTCAAAATTGTACAGAGGTAAAAGTACAAAGTCATGTCATCGGCAAAAATGTACTTAAAATATAAAAGTTTCAGATATTGTCCATTTTCTCAGACAGTATTGACAGTTTTCAAATTAGCCAAAACAAAAATATCACAACAGTTAATTTCAAGCTTTCTGCAGAATCTGTTAAAGATTTGAACTGCATGTGTCATGTAAGGAGAGCTTCAAATCTCATCTTCTCTCTTAGGCCAAAATGTATGACCACCCATCGTGTAAGGATTCAGAGCATTCATGGCAAATAAAAATACAGACCAGTAAATAAAATTTTGGTTTGCTCTCCATCAAAGTTACTGGCACATTTTAGCTAACAACTAGCACAAAAAAATCACTTGGTCCCCTCCATCATGGATCCAGGGTAATTAATCTGCAAACTCATGATTTATTTTGTGTATGGTTGCTTAGATACAAGAAAGGGCTCCTCTCACCCCAGTTCTCTTTATTGCAAATCCTCTGCCATGCTGCGATTTGGGTAGCAGCGATGAGAAAAGCACCCATAGTTAAACCAGTTGTGGTGGCTTCTTCAGCCACCAAGTATTTTACCCTCACACGTTGCATTTAGCCTCACCCCTTTTCATGAATCTTGCACACAAACCATGAATCAAGCTCCTTCTGTTGCCTTCAATGCCCCCCCTCCTCACCCTGCACCACTTTCTTCCCCATCCTTCTCCTCCCCCTGCTTGTCAAAACATTTGTGAAATCCTATTTTCCTTTAATAAAGTATAGTTCTGTCCTGCAGATGTATGCTTGGATAACATGTCATACTCTGTCTTTGTTGAGAATGGCGCCCTGCTGATGTTCTTAGGCAGTGAGAAAATTGCCTTATTGAAACACGTTGCTCGGAGTGACTATAATGCCACACTGAGGGCCAGCATTATGCACATGACATATTCAGGACCTTGCAGTGGAAAAAACTATGAATATAAAGTAATCACAGAAGGCACCAACATGTTTCTCCACCATGATAGCTTTGCTTTTTCCCCTAACCTTTGTCAAATATGATGATTTCATGATTTTAGACAAAGCATTCGGATCCGAGCTGGCCGCTTCCACAATGGATTCTTTTTTGCATCTTTGTGAGGACCTCTCTCTCTCTCACACACACACACACATACGCACACACTCTTTATGGCATGAACAGTGTGTGGAAATAATGAAAACCATAAAGATTATTAGATACACCCCTCATAAATCAATATATTCCTAATTATTAGAAACACCCACTTTCGAAAATTGATCTCATGTTGTGCATGGGCCTGAAAATAATGCTGCTACATTGCAAGCAGTACAAGCACTTTGAGTTTAATGGGCCACGCTATGTGTGTGTGTTTGTTTATGTGTGCATGTGTGTGAGAGAGAGAATGTTCCGGGGAGCTGTGTAAACAGAAATACTAAGCTACCCCAAGAGTGCACTTTCTCTGTGAAGTTAAGAGCCGGGTACACATGTTTATTACAATTTCAAACAAAATGCAAATGCCATTAAACAAATGGAGTTGAGGCAAATTAGCCAGGAATTTAATATTCGCCGAGTCTATGATATAGGACATCTTGTTACGAGACAGTGGTATGAAGTATCAGTCGTGAGCCGAGCCTTTCATCCAGCCGGCTCTCTTGAGGATATTTGTAATTAGCATCATTTGCCTAATACTTCAGGTTAATTAGAATATTTAATTGAATAGCTCTAATCTTCGGAGATGACTATATTATAATCAAATTAGCACCACCACTAGGCTGGCTATTGAACGTGGCAGACTGCCTGGCTCCTGGTCTCTTATCTGCTCCATCTCCATCGAGCATTCTCACATACTTAATGGTCCATTTGAACTATGCTATCAACATTTGATTATTCCAGAACAACAAAGGCAGCCACACAACCAGTAGGCATAAAAGAAGAGATGATAAAGAAAAGCGCTATGGCTCCCATATGGCAGGTTGGGGAGAGCGCTCGCTCTGTGTGAAGCAGCTGAGCCAGGCAGCGGGGCCTGCGAGGCCATCAGGGAAAGGAGTCGACTCAACTCTCACTCTCCTCCATCCACCCCTCATCTAGTGTTCCAAGTGTTTGCCAAGATAAGCAGATGAGGAGACATATGCTTGAGAGGCTTCTGGAGAACTATTGAGAGAGTTTTAGTAGTCCAACCAGATGAAAGGAGGTCTGTATCCCTGTAGTATTTATGCTGCTGCATACAGTTACAGTCACTTTACTTTATATGCTCTTATTGAGCCTGGATGAGCTCAGAAGTGCATCAACTATCTTAGAATATGTGATAGGATTCTTCTCTTCTATAATAAGGAAAGCGTCAAAATGAAAAAGCACTTAAACATCCATTGTGAATTAAAATCAGTCATCTTGGCTTTATTGAACTCAAACAGTCGGCTTATATACAACGATATGTCTCGCTGAGAGAAAAACAAACTAGTGAAAAGCTAAATATTACAGTGCGTTCAATTGCAACAAACAGATGGTAGCTAAATTAAAAGAAATTACATATACATTATCTTCGCTTTATGGCTTTGCTCTAATTGAGGCGATTATAACTCCTACCTTTCTCCTCTATAATGAAGTGAATTAATTCATTTAGGGTGGAACGTGTTGAAATTGTACTTGCTAGTATTTTGTGTTTAGCGTCTCAAGTGATAATTTTTGACAGTGCCATATGTTTCACTGGCAATATTTCTTCTTGGTTGAGTTTTATTACATAATTTTATTTGTCCCTGCGCTGATTTCTTTATATATCTGCAAATGAACTCTTGTTGCAAATAGGTAGCCATATGCCACGAGGATGCAGAATAGAGGGTAAAAAATATTCCTTAGGCTTTCCGCTAATTTGTTTTCTCAGCTCAGGCTCGCTGTATTGCAGCTGATTGTGCACTGTGGCTATATTAAAATGATAATGAATAAATGTATCATTAATTCAACCCCGCCTTCAGTGGACTCATTCAACATTGCCACTAGGAGGAATGAAAACATAATTGTGTCCTGGGCCCTTTCCGTTTCAGACGCTGTTGGAGTGAAAAGATGGAGAAAAGCAATACAGCAGGTCATCACAGCACCTTTAGCATGGAAAGAATTAAAAACAAGAGATCATTTGCTTCTTTGCAATTAGGGGCTAATCTTTGAAATAACTTTGTTAAATGTGCTTTCACAGACTTGCATTCTTATAATGACATTTTTATGCCTTTAAGTAGTTTACTTAGCTTTTCTTGCTTATGCTTTACCAATTAGTTTGTTTCATCTTTGTTTTTCTTTTTTTTTTTTTTTCTTTTAAGCACTGTACTTTAAACTTGCTTTTGGAATTGTATCATATGGCACTTTTACTACTCTGGTTGTCAATAATGTTATTGTAATAAAAAAAAGATTGTTTACCCTACGAGACAGATGCCTTCTTCTTCCCATCAGCCTCTGCTCACACTAGACAAAGTCAGTGATTGAACACAGTTGCAATGACTGTCACTCTTATTGTTGAATATGTGATAAAGACTAATTACATGTGTCTGTGGGTGTCATGTTGTGGTGGGGGTTAGTGGTGCTGACATCACCCCCTGTGGTGGCAGAGGACAGCCTGATGCGTCTTCGGGAGCAGAGGGTTCAGCTCTGTAAAGCAGACCCGACGTTTCCCGCTACAGTTTTCGAGTCGGACCCCCTGCGTTTTAAATTGCCACATAACGGATGCGGCGTCGAGAGGTAAATGTTGCCTAAGCAGCACTCATGCATTTCAATCCATAATGTTGTCATTTTGTAAACAATGGCACCATGATTGGCATACTTCTTCAGCCTTGGAGAGGACAGTGTATGATTGGCTCTGCGGCTCGTCAGTGGAAGCAGTCCATTAAATCATTTACAAATGCTCCATTAAGGTGTCTGTAATAGGCAGCTTTGAGCACTAAAATTGTATTTTTGCCTTTGTTTCTATAAAGCAATCAATTCTTATTTGGAATTTGGTGAAAAGCAGCAAGGCCTCTGATGTTTAGGAGTGCCTTTCAAGTTGTTTCCGAGGACACTCACCATGTTGTTGACATTGTTAAGCTCCTCATGCACAGTTTGACAAATTTTCACAACATTACATCCTCCCCTCCAGGCGGAAATGCCTGAAACATGCACACACATATGTTAAGTGTACTTCCTTGACTACACTACATAATTAGAAGGTTCAACATGTTTGTCCAAAGCTTTCAGGGTTGTGATCATCCCCACAAAAATTCCATGTTCTCATAAACATCTCCATTTAAGAATATATTTGGATGATTAAAGATGATTAAAGTCAACGCAATTATATGAAATACTTAATTATGTCAAACTAGTAACAGTTTTATTTGAGAAGTGCGGTATGGTTAGTTAAGATGCTCAGATTAAAAGCAGTTCAAAGGGTGCAAGTCTTGATGCCACATGCTTTGATATTAAATACTGCACAGTACAAATGTGAAAGATCTGACTAGATCCCTTGAGACTTACTTACTTTACCCAAGAAATATTATATAAAATACATAAAAGAGGAAACATTCTGAACTTGTCTACTTTTTTTTTTCAAATGTGAAAACAAGAGCAAAACTTTAAAATGCAATAAAATAAGTAAAATGATTATGGTTAACTCGACCTCCCAAGGACTGAAAATGCCACAGAATTCTTCTGCAACAAAATTATACAAGTTTCCCTGCAAGAATGAACAAATGACTTGAGACTTCTTCTCAAAAAGCATCTAAAACTCCTAAATAAAACAGAGAGAGACAGTTAGAAAGAAACCTCTGTGATCTATATTAGGATTGTTTAGATC
>JAQLOL010000025.1:19233178-19258341 GCA_029783665.1 Naso thynnoides
ACCTACACCGGCCTACTCCGTAATGTCTGCAGCAGTCAGGCCCCAGTGTATGGTCAGAGGCGGTTTGATGCTGGGTTTGATGGAGTATGTCAGTCCAATCAGCCCAGCTTCCAGAGTCTGATTGGGTCTGCCAGCCAGAGAGGCAGCCCTGATATTAGCTCTACAGCCAGCTGACAGCCGGCATAGAGAGCAGCTCATACGACGCACACAGCCGGCACACTAAGGGGCCACACTTTGTCTGGCTGAGTGTAAAAGATAGTAGATGTGAGGAGAAGAAGGTGGTTTTCGAATGCTAAATGTAGCTAGAGCAATCAAAAAGAAACACCGAATTCTCTACAACCCTCTGTGTCGTATTATTTTCTGTTACACAGATTTACATTTTATTATCGCAACGCAACTCGGAAATCTTAAAGTTCAATAATGTGCTGCAGAGCTTGCAGGACCACAGATGTCACTTCATAGTGCAGCTTTTTGGACTTCTGATATTAACTTTTTGACGTGAACTGAACTTTGACCTTCATGTTTTGTTAAGATTAGCATTGTTTCCTTGTTGTTTAGGTTCAAAACAACGAGTAAACAGCAAAATCATTAACATAGAAGTATCACATTATGTAAAAGTTAATAATGCAGTAACACTTTACTTTGCCACAACCTGTCTTTTACATGTAATGAACGTGAATGTAATAAATTCGGACAGATTGCTAACACACCAATTCAGGAAGTATTTCATGCACCACACTTTGAGAGAGCTTTGCATTAATATACTATTGTTTCATAAAAAACCATTTACAGACAAATAAATGTGCAATATTTTATCTACACAGTGATTTTAGAGGTCTGATTTCCTGTCAGACATCTTATGGACTAAATGCTAAAACGTCATTTTTATAAAAACATGTTTATAGGTTTAGGTCTGTTTGCTTTTCGGGGTTATTTATCAGGAACTTTACATGGATATGGCTGTTTTGATTCAACTATGCAACAATGTTGTGCATAGAACGTTGCTATTTGTATTGCATATTATTCATAAATCTTCTATTTTTCCTCCTCAACCACCTTATGTGAAGTAGGTATTCCAGCACTTGCATACCTTCTGTTGTTTGGATATTTCGTATGTAGTTTTACATTACTGAATCGGCATTGATGAGTTTTGAATTGTATGTTCTGATGAAGTCTCTCCTGAGAAGAAATGTGTTGGTTCATCCATGATATAATAAATAATTTTTGATACCACTTTACATGAAGTCAACTCTTATAAAGGGTTATTGTAAACAGTCATGTACAAGTTATAGAAAATGGTTATGAATGGTTTGTGAATCATGTCATTATGTTATAAATACCTTATAAACCTTATAAAACTTGTTTAAAACAGTTTTTAATGACTTACAAGGTATTTATAACCTAATTTATAAACCTTTTACGACCCTTTATAAGGGTCGATTTTTTATTTTTTATTTTTATTTTTTTAACTACTATCATCTTACCATTGTCTTCCTTTGGAATCAAGCTGGGCAGTCAATGTTTTAAAATTTTTTTGCAGCTCTTGAGGAAAACCTTGTGTTTATGCATTCACAACAGTTAAACATGATGTATCAGGGTCATTTTAGCATGGGCAACATGAGGGATGCATGGACTGAAACAAGGTGCTTAGCTCAGTTTGTGTAGTGTATCTCTTGCAGGCATGTGGGAGACTTAAAGGCTTTGCAAAAGTTCTGGGGTAAATTTTCTCTAAGGTTTATGAGCCATAGCAGATGAGTAGATGACCCAAGTTAATTATTATTGAATTTGTTTTCCCTGCTCCACTGATATTTACCTTTATCCTGATGCAACAATGACAGCGGGTAGTCTCATTAAAGCGAAGGATGAGACTTGTCTGTAAGAATCGTCTGTTTTGTCACATGAAACTTTAACCAGCAGTCTAAACCTGTTTAGCTTCATCATTTGTTGTGGTTAATGCCCAGTTTTTTGTTTCATTATTTAATTTTTATTTATTTATTTATTTTTTTATATTAGATGTGATAATGCTACAAAGAACAAAATTAAGACAGCATTACTGTTTCCATGGCACTTTGACAACATCTAGCCTATATGCTTTTCTGTTCCAGACAATTTTGAACTACCTGTAAATAGGCGAGCTGACAGAACTGACATGACAGCAGAGAGTGAAAGGTGACATAAATTACTTCAATCAAATACTTAATCTCAAAATTAGATGGTTAGGCATGGAATACAATATAACAAAATTGCTGTAAGGTTTAGGGGCAGATTTGCCTTCTGTTCTGTATTTATTTATATGCAAGAAGTAAATCGTCTTGATATGAAGATGAAGACTCTTTCCTGTCATGATTGAATGCAAAATACATCAAACACATGCCATCTGTGGCTTGTCACGTTTGAGTTCACAAACTTAAGTAAAGCCATTGTCGTGTGCTCAGATGTGTTTTATGAATTAAAAAGACCTAAACTGCTCTCAAATGTTAACTGGAATGGAAAAAAAAATCCTTATTCAGTTCACTTTTACCTCAAAACTATCAATCTATCTATCTAGAAGGTGAAGTCTCTTACGCTTACTTGAATGGATATTAGAGCAATTCAGTCACTCTGCTCTTCTAGACTATCCAAGTGATATCAGGCTAGATTTATTAAACCATGTGAAACAAGGCATTTGCAATGGTTGTGATGAAGCTTAGTGAAAGTTCAGGCGGGAAGACAATCTCTTTGCGCATGCCTTCTTAGTCATATGCACTGTTTCCCGCTGTCTCTGACACCACATCTGCTCAATCTCGTTTCCATCCATGCACAAGTGACAAGCTCTCCTCTAGCCAATCACCTGCTGGCTGTCAAACTTTAAAAATGTTTCCTATCTCTGCTGTCATTCAGCTGTCATTTCAGTGTCGCACCCCTTCACCATCTAAACCATGGATGCCTGGACATCTTCAATCAAACAACATGGAGCTCCCTCTCAGTACTACCACCAGTCTAGGTTTCAGGGGGAAGTTTCCTTCATTTTGGAATCACTTTATTCATAAGAACGTTTCTCACGGTGACACCCTCTGCCAAGCACCAAAGTTTACACTTTCAATTTAGAATAAAATTTTCTCAAATTCTCTGATCTCATTCTTTTTGCTTGTTTTTCTAGTCTCTCCTGATTGAAATGCTCAGAAAAAGAAAAAAATAACCCATCAAGTCTTTTTAGGCCTTCGTGAATCATATGTTTTTGTTTTTGCTTTAAATATCAAAATCCAGTTGTGTCCAGTCGTTAACCATGACTACACATTGGGAAAATACCAAAATGTTGTCCTTTTAACATGACATTAAGAAAAACCACCCTTACAGAAAAGTATCCTGTTCACTGAATCACTGTCATACTCAAGAGGTCTAATGTAAGCACAAAAGAACGAGTCTGAGAGGAGCTGAGACTTTGCTTCATCCTCGCTGTCATCATGGCAAAGTTACATTAGTAGAAATTACTCAAGAATAAGCCAAACAAACCCAGTAGACTGTGTGGATCACTCATGTTTACCAAGTGGAAACTTCTTGTGACGCCAAAGGAAGTTATGTTCTTGTCTGCGGCTGCTGAAAAGAGTTGCAGGGACGTTTGGACACTTCAGTTTGGTGGGAACAGAATTAAACTCTGAAACAAAATTGCAACATTACAGTGAGGTGTAAAAAGTACCATGGGCTAATTTGGATAAAACAGCCTACTGATATCAACATAAATGAACAGGCCAGCTAACAGATATCTTACTTACTCAACAGCTCACATCAAAACATTGTTTTTCCGTACTCTGTCTTTGCTCCGGGACAATATGTAGCGTTTGTCATTGGTTATCAGGGGATGATATATAATCTTGCCTGCAGAGAAACATGTGTTGGGCTTTAATCTAGAGTGCATAGGCCAGTATTCATGACCAGCAGCTGGAGAAAATCACAGGAGACGAAGAGTCCACTGTGGAGAAAGGAGACATACCGCCTGCCTGCCTGGCAGATGCTGGTTCTTGTTATCAGCCCTCTCTCCACTTTATGTGGTGACTTACAACCCAGCGCCCTCTTTTCACATCACACACTGCTCCTTTACCCACACAGACACATTTTCATATGAATAAAAGTCTGTTTTGTTGCTCTCGTTGCCCATAAATACAGCTCTGTATGGAATATTATGATATTCTCCCAATACAAACAGCAATCATTTTCTAATGATTTAGGTAATACTAAATGAGTGGAGAAAATGCCACCCCCACAAAAATAAATGAGACTAAAGACCTGTGAACATACAAGAGCTAATATGGCTTGCAAGTGAGAAACAAGGTGCTCTTTGGGCAAAAGTGAGGGAAAAACAGAGGCCGTATGGTTAGATGAAATTAAAACTATAAATTTTGGCCAGTGACATTTTGAGAAGCAGCAAGGAAGCTAGAAGTATAGATAAAAATTTAAGGAAAAAAGAAAGAGACAAAAGACATAGGCTACTAACTCTGAAAGGTTGTAGTTAGGCAAAGCTTTGAGCTAAATGCTATGCTAGTTTGCTAACAGTGAAAATCTTTACATGCTGATGTTCAGCAGGTAGTGATAAAGTGAACATGTGTCACCAATTTTTGGGCACAGTCTTCACTTTAAGTGACCTGTATGTCCTTGGTTTTCATTTTAAAAAATCTGGTCACCTTAAATGATAATCAAGGTTGTCATCTTAGTTTAGCTTGTTAGCTTGATAACATTTGCTCATTAGTGCAAAACGCAAAGTGTGGCTAGGCAAATGTCAGTACTTCAGACATAAACCTGAGACATTTCCTTCAGCGATGCTGCTAGCAAGCTACAACAAAATTACACTGATGAATATAAGTGTAGGAGAGGAACATAACTGGCTCAGAAACTGCATGTAGGATTCATTCATTATTCACAATAATGTTTCAGATGTTATTTGAACGTGTTTAGGAAACCTCTGGAGCATTCTCTGCTTATTCAAGTGCAGGGAGACTTGTAGTTGTGTGGTACAATTTCATTATCTTTAACAGCTCCTGGAAGCCAGGAAACATCTGCACAAGCTTCTCATCTCCTCTCTGCCTCATATCCATAGATTAGTTTCTCCTTTATGCCACAGTTTCACACTGCTGCTCTCTTATTGACAAGCCCCTACTGTGATATTTATGTCACATATTTAATATGGACATGGGAATGATTATCAAATCCATAGTTGCCAAGAGTGTCCAATCGGCCTTAAATAATGGATGAGCAAGGATGCGACTCAATTTGTGAGGCCGCACAGAAAGACAGGGCAAGTGCAGCCATCGACCCCTCCGCCCACCCCCATCACTTTCTGCCTCTCCAGAACGTCATTATTCTGGTCGATCTTTTCTCCCCTCGCTTGACATCATTCAATGTAATCATCCTTCAATAAAAAACCTGCTTGTAATAAAAGGAACAACCCGGGTCAATACACAGAATATGGAGAAGGATGACCCTGTGCTAGGAGACAGCGTATAAATGGGCCTCTTTATCAAAGCGGATGGGCGCCTGGTGCCTTAACAGGAATTCGACCGTGGATGGAGTTATCATTACTGTTACCTTTTGTATCATCAGTGTTTGCGCTCTGTGAATATGAGGAAGAATGATGGCTACATTAATGAATCAATGGGCTAATGAAGCAGCCATTGTGTTGGTTTATTGAAATACACTGAGGGAAATTGGAGACTTCTGCAGCATCACTGCACTGAATGCTCTGCTGTCATATTACTAGATTCCAGTGCACACCCAAATCAAAGGGAGAAATCTGAAGCTAAAGCACAGAGACTGACATCCTTAAAACTGCATTATGTGAATGAAAAGAAGTGCTGGAGAAAAGAAAAGAGCCACAAAGAAACAAAGGTCACACTGTTGTCACATGCTGTTCTTTAACTACACACAAGCCAGTCTGGACGGAGGACGATTTGGGGGTCAAATTAGCTGACAGGGTAATTTTGCAAGGACGACATGCAGCGCTGCTGATTATCCCTGACTTAGCATCATTTTTGTTTATCAAAAAATGTTAATTGCCTGTTTTTACGAGTAGGAAAAGATTAAAAGTTAATAGGAGAGACTAAATAAACACAATGCAATTGCATGAGGCTGTAGAAGATGGTAATTAATTTGTGGCCACCCCTGAGCTAATTAGCTAATATAAAGCAGGAAAAAAGAAGTTAATGAGGCTTAATGCAACTGATACACTGAAAAGTTTAGACTAATGAATTTATGAATGCTGGAGGAAATCAACTTCATGCTTCTGACTCACGTTGCGAGGCACCTCCTGGAGATGGAAAACTTAGTTGTTGTAACTTGATCACCTTCGATGTGCCATGTAAGGGTTTAGTGCTTTATAAAATTTCATAGCCGTTTGATTCAGTGTGTGGAAACAGAATCACAAGTGCCGCCTCCATGCCGAGCGAGAGATGGTGGACCATGGGAGGGCCCATACCAACCCAGCGGTAAGTTTGTTTTATCAATCCCAGAGTGCAGCTGGTCTAAAGATACAGGAGCTCGTATATTGAGAGGTCTTGAGAGGTCAGTTTACCTGGGGAAAGGGTGGAACGGGAAATAATCTGTGGGGCTCATGGTGAAGATGGTCCCGGAGGCTTTGTGACATATCAGCTGCTACATGCTAATCCCAGCATCCAAACTAGACTTTTCATATTCTGTTCTGGGTCCCAAGTGATTGTTGTGTCACTTCTTTGCCAGTTCATTCCTCTAATATCTGTCGCTCCTCTCACCTCTGATGTTCATTTTAAGAAACATCTTATTATTTCACTTACTACTGTGCTGACCACAGAGGACATTACTTACACTCAACAGGGTCACAATGGCATTTACTGTTGACACTGTGGATTAAGGTTCATGGGTAATTTGAATGAAATTATAGGGCCGTGATGAATCCTGCTAGTGAGTGGGAGCCAGAGCGGCGAGGTAATCAGGTAATTGCAGCTTTCATAAATGCAATTTATCACAAAGGCAAAGGCCAGCAGTGGTAGCTCACTAGCTAGCACGCTTGTCATCTCTTCAGACTGACCTGCAAAGCTTTCACGTGGTGACATATGTCTTTATGAGCTGTAGGGAAGCATAATGGGCGATAAGACAGAAATACCCCCATCAAAGCATCCCTGTCATATTACATAAATCAGCGCTCTAAACGGACATCTTCCCACACAGTTTGCTTTTGTGGTCATGGTTTACAGCATGTAATTTGTCAATCACGCTTTGATGAAGCGACACAGATGCTGTTAATGACAATAATATAATAGATTTACAAGTGTCAAACACTAGAGTGCGGTGTCACAAGTGGGGAACCTGATGCATGAGCTGGTGTAAGGAAGCAGGGAGCATAATTTTCTTTTTATTTACAGTTACTCCCACAAAAATGATACATCAGTAATTTATACAGCAACCCTGTGTTTCTTGGGGAACCCGCTCATAAAAGTCTATGTTCAGGCTTATGTTTAAGTTACTTGATCGAACTATGGTCAAATTCTTATTTATGAGATGATTAATAGCGCTGTCAGACATGAAAGTGCAATTTATCATCTCAACTCATGGAAAGAAAACAAACAAATATGTTTCTCAAAAAATTGTTGAACCAAATGCATGTGTTGTCAGTCTCTGCTCCTCCAGTGGAGTAGATATCTTTCTGCGCAGGTCAATGTGTGTGCTTCCACCGGCTGCGGCTGCATGGCAGATCAACTCCATTGCAGTTACGGCGGTCCAGAGCCCTCTGCAGCAGTTACGCAAGGCTTCTATTTTTGCCGGATGCCAAAGCAAAAGCACAAGCTCAGCACAAAGCAGATCAAGTGAGATGGGAAGTCAGACACATATACAACATTAAACATCTGGTTAATTTTTAGAATAACACACTCTGTGATGTGCCAGATCACATTTTACTAAACTTCATTAAAAATTCATCATAATGTGAGGAACCAGGCCTGTTGTCAACAGATCAGAGGTTTTCAGAGGCCGCGATAGCATGTGATGCTGTAATTACCGTGAAATCTTGTCTGTATCACGTCACGACTCCAGCCATGCTGTGCTCTGAGATGCAGCCGGTGGGTGTTGACGGACATCCGAGCATGGAACGAATCTGCAGTGGAGCTGTTCCAAAGGGGAATCCAGAGGTAAGAGTTTAACAGGTTACCGTTGCTTCTGAATATTTAGCCAGTTTATCTCTCACAGAGTGAAGTAAAACAATGATAACTGAGCCTATGGCCCACCAATGACAACATTTGTATTTGCAGCTTCGTTGACACTTCATCACGACATTCCCTTGCTAATTCAGTGGCAGGGCACAGCTAGTGACGCCTTTAACATCAGGAAGCAGGTGTTGATCGGCTCATAAGTGGAGCTACCAACACAGGCTCGCTCTTAGGTACAAGAAAGTTCAACATTCTGAAGAGAGAATACAGGTGATCTACTGATGTCATACAATCCACACTGTTTAATTTCAACTTGAACTTTGAGAGATGAGGTCCAGAAGTGCACCTGCAATTAAAGCTGAATGCTGAAGGTACTGTCAGAAATAATGATATTCAAATCTTCAAGATTACCACAATGAAAGAAATATGTACTTAAAAGAAATCTTCCAGTGCATTTGCAGTTCAAAATAGGATCAGTGTTTAAGCCTATACTAAGTTACTTGACATGACAGACACATGTACCATCCAGCATGCAAGTTCAAAGTCAGACTAACACCTATTTTTACTACCTCTTATGTCAGTTAATACGCTGTAGTGAGAAGTCATGTCTTCATAAAGCACACATATCCATTTTAGGAAATTATGCAATTAAAATCATTATCAGATAAGCTCCAAAGTTGCCTTGCAAAGACAGTACAGTACAATGATTTTCCAGTGGTGAAATTTAGGATTCAGCTGGTGTCCCTCATATTATTTTTTGTGTTTGAGAACTGCAATAACAGGCTCAAGCAGGGTGCTCTTAGATGAACAAAACATTGCCTTTGACTTAGCTCAGCTCAGATCTATATGAAACGCTGCTATCCAGCCTGTTGAGAGGCATGTCGAAAGCTCAGTCGCAACAATTTACCCTAATTTGAAACTCTACAGATACATTCAAGGCTGATTCACACATAGCCGGACTGACAAGCAGGTACACATCATCAAGAAAAAAGAAGGAGGACAAAACCAAGCAGAATGAACAGAAGCCAGATGTATCAGTGTAATGATCCTGCTGTAATAGCCAACGGTGGACGGTCATGAGAACACAGGAGCGAGAGGACAATGGCTTTGTTTATGGGTCAAACGCTCATTTCATAAAAGCCTCCCACAGAAAACTGAAACATGATAGGTCAAATACAGGTCTAAATGCCTTTTCCAGTTTTCCTATTTTCCCATTTCAACATATCCGTCTGGTGTCCGTGCTCTCTCGCCTCTGTAATGGAAAACTATTGCAGAAGCATTTCTCCGTCAGCCGGGGTCAAGAGGTCATCACTGATGTCACTCTCAAAGTAACCGGTGGCAAATAGGTCCTGACATGTGCTCTCCAATGAGAGAATGAGACCGGACAGCTCCTCTGGCTTCCCGACTGATAAGCCATAGAAAAGAATATGTGAGGCTTGAAGCATCACGGCCACTGCTTCTGCCTTTTGAGAGACTAATACCAGCTGCTGCATTAAGGCACAAATAACAACTGGGTGATCTGAAGGAGAGGCATGTTTTTTTTTTTCCCTCCTTTTTACCTCCCGCAATGCAATGTCAGTCTGAAAAAAAAAATAAAAAAATTTTAAAAATCAGAGTGTGGCTTGTTTTCTTGTGTTTATTGTAACTCTACTAATTTTTTTAGTCAACTTATGCATGTATTTAATATCAAAACACAACTATCTTGCACGAGAAATCAGTTCATTTCTCAGATATGTTTTACTACATTCAAGTGACACATCCCCTCTTGCCTCCTCCTTCTATCTCCTTCCCATCTTCATCTAAAGCGAAACAAATTCCCCTTGTTCCCTGTCAGATGCATGTCGTGTAGTGTGTGATTTGCTATGCACATCCTGATCTAGTACAGATTTCTACGCCTGTTTGTTCTATACAGGCGTGCAGTGCGCCGTCATGCAGCGTGACCGCTCACTCCCTGCCCTCGCTCCCCATCTTCAATCTCATCTCTTCTCCTGTCAGTGTAGAATATAAACTGGGAATGGCACGAATTACAAAAACAAACACTGAAAAAAGTTAAAATATTTCCTTATTTGAACCTGATATTTTAATGAGAGCTTTATTATTTTTTTTAATCTCCATCACTTTTTTTCAATCTATCTCTTCTCTCTATCTCTGTCTGACTCTCCTCTCCACTAGTCAGAGAAAAGGATGACTGAATGAGCAGGAGACTGGCGTTTTCTGATAGAGTTACACCCCACAAATGGAGTCAATCAAGGGCCAGCTGAAAAAAAAAATCATTTTCTGACAGATGTGTCAGCAAGATTGTCAGGCCTCCTTGACAACAAATCCATAGCACTAAAAAGAAAAAAAGAAAGGGTGTAGGGGGGCTGGCGGAAAGAAAAAAGAGCAGAGTTGAGGAAAACTGAAGACCCTGACAAAGTGTAAAACAGGAATCCTCGGAGTGGATTCCCAGTCAATCAGAGCTCTCACCTTTTAGCTGTTCATAATGCTATTTCATACCAATTATTACCCCCACTGAGCAGGTGACAGGCTTGTGTGCCGATGGCAGCGCCACGCAAACTCCCGGTAATCCCGAAATGACGGATTGGGAGGGAAGCCTTGCAGTGATTTGTGACAAAGTAACTGAACATAGACTTCTGTACTTAGAAACGTGAGAGTAGTTTGTGTTCATGCTTATGGTAACACTCTCCACTTTGATTTGATGCATGGGTTTTAGTCCGCCTCACCAATATAGTCTCTCGGCTTATGGGGACCATCGCCATTCAAGTTCTAAATTGAAAAATTGCTGTAGGGTGTCCATTTGGCATTTACTGGTGTTTAATCGATAAAAGTGATGTTTTTGTTTATGGGGAGTGTTGTTTTTATTTTATCATAATTAATAGTAGCATCACCAATAGCACATTGTGGCTTCTTTTATTTCTTTCTTTTGTTTTATTGCACTTTTATTCCAATGCATCAAATGTCCCCGGCATTGTTTTCTGCAGAGCTGAAGCAGGCATATTCACAGACAGACCATAAAGATAGTCACTTTGTTTGACTGTTACTCATAAAACCTCCAAACCCCTCTTGCTTGTAATTTTTTTCGCCCAGCCCTTAAGTCTTAAAGCTTTCCGCCTGTTATATTTCCTCTACATCAATATGTCACCTAGTTCCGCTGCGGCAGGATGTCAACTTAATGCAACACCAGGGTTAAGAAAACACGGTCTTTTCCTGCTGACTGATAGCCTGTCACCGCTCACACAAAAAGTTTAGAAATTTGATCCACCTGTCATCTTGTCTGTGATTATGAATCTCTTCCTCCAGCCGTTGCGAGGCCCATTCAGATGCAGTCTAGCTTGGCCTCGCTCAGCATTAGTTACATGGATGAGAGAACAAACTTCAAATCACTCCGAGCGAGTGAGAGAGAAGGAATCCAGCTCATCTTAATGTAAACAATTGGGCCCAGTGGCGAGCGCATCAAAATGGACGTCAGGTTGCAGAGAATTTTCTTTATTAATAAAATCTTGTCAACTGATTGGACTCCAAGGAGTCATACAGCACAAACTGAGACATTTAGATGCTTCTCAGAATAATCTCTACATTTCCTTGAAATAAAACCATGAGGACAAAATTTAGCAAACGAACACTCAAGCTAAGATCCTATTTTTTGCCTCCTCCTACCTTTGTGTTTGTTTCCTTTTCATCCCCAGAAGTCGACGGCAAACACAAAAAGAGAATATGTTTTTCTTTATCTCTAACCTCACGGTGAACTGCAGATGACCTTCTGAGTCAACTGCATTAGCTTTGGGGTGGTCAGACTACAGAGTGTGTGAGTGTGTGTATGTGTGTGTGTGTGTGTGTGTGTGTGTGTGTGTGTGTGTTCGGGTGCTTGGGGGGTGCAAGAAAGAAAGAGAGAAAGAAAGGAGGATTTTTCATGCTCTCCATTACAGTTGTTTAGGTTAGAGGGGTTAACTCAATGAGGCTAAGTAAGTTTTAACTGTGAATCACATCAGCAGACTTGCACATTCACTTATGCACAATTGCAAATGTACAACCCTGAGGTAATCACATTAGCTCCGATTTGCCTTTAAATGAATTGCAGGACTGGTGTGTGGTGAGCGGCAGATATTAAGAGGTCCTTTATTTATCATGCTGTTTTTTGCTAAGGCTTATTTGTGGGGAAAGCAGACATTACCACCTGCATTCTTCCAGGCACATGGACTCAAACTCACACCCTTGCAACCTCAAAGCCTTTTTTGTGCCTACTTTCTTTAAACTGCCAAAGAAAATTCTGTGTTTTCAGTTTTCAGCTTTTTCTTCACTTACCCCCCCACCCCCCCCCCCCCCACCCCACCCGCTCTTTCTTTTCCCAGATAGAGCCTGAGACTGATTTATTATAGATTTTCTTTGTTCTGATTGTTTTGCTGAGAAGCAGGATGGGAAGATGGGACTTCCAGCTGCTCTGGATGCTTGGGAGTCCTGGGAGTCCTGGCCCGGCTGCCCTCCCGGCTGGCCCAACCAAGTGGGCATGCGCTGTAGTGGCCTACGACGGGGGGTTGATGGGGCTACAGAGGCTGGGCCAGCGAGGCCACAGATGCCTTAAATGATTTGGCATGATGGGATAGCAAAGGGGCAGGAGCATGGCTTGCAAGTAAATCAAAACAGTTTTTCAGTCATATGTGTCAGGAATTTTGTCAGAATCTAAAAAACAAGAAACAATTAGACTCAGATGTGGTAGTGAGTCAAACATGATTTGCTAATTTTTTTTCAAAAGTGGCAAGTCATTTTGTGCATGTCTTTACAAATGCATTGTCATAACAGTGAATTCAAATTTCTAGCTTTTTTTTGTCTAGCTGGATGCAAAACTGTCAAAGATTTTACTTTTTGTTTTGCCCAGTTACCCTGCTGTTAAAGTGAGATTTATCTTTTTCTGCTGCATACTTTTGAACCGGGAGGATCCCCCTCAGTTTTGGTTGCGTATCTCAAACAAAGTTGCCCCAGGAACAGCTTCCAACCTGCACTTGAAAACATCCATGATGCCAGACCACCAGAAGGGGCCCCATTAGATAGCAATTCATGTGTAAGCTGTGGGACCCCAATATCATTATCGAGCAACAGACCTGCCAGCTTTTAGTTGTCCCACAGTTTGTTGAGATGCACGTTTTCTTGAGATGGAGGGAAACAAGTGTGTATTGTTCATGTTTGGTCTGGAAATGTTTTGCATATATAAAATGAAAAATATAGCTTGGACTTCCACAACAAATGACATGCTATTAATGCAAAACAGATCATTTTAGGAGCAATTTATTTCCTTGATCTTTTGCATCCTAATCATGACTTTTTTGATGTGCAACACTGATGCATCAAGTTTTGTGGTAATCATTTTAAACCACAATCAATCCCACTTGCTTCCCTGTATGTAGCTCATACTGCGGCTTACACATATGGTATTTATAAATTCTTCACAAACAGTGGCTTTGCGTCAGACTGCACAAGTGAACCGACTTGACAAAGTTTTTATACTGCAACATCCACTTTAATAGATCATAGTAACACCTGTGAAAAGAAGTTTAACAAAAAAAGAAAGAAACATAGCAAAAAATATATATATTCAGTGCAAACCAGGACAGAATAACTCACAGATATACTCTGTTTTTTGCCTGCCTATGCGCTCCTCCACTTACAAACACTCTCCAGTGACAGCGCTCAAGCACAGCAGTTCACACTGAGAAGTGCAGAAAAAAAATGTAGGTGATCAGGTGGGACCCGGGGGGAGAGAGAGGGAGAGTGAGGGAGAGAGAGAGAGAGAGGGAGAGAGAGAGAGAAAGAGAGAGAAAAGCCAAACTAGTCCCTTTAACTTTTTAAAGACTTTTCAGCATTTGTTCTGCACACTTACCTACGCAAACTCCAAGGGGCCACAGTGACTGGGGTCCCATTTCAGGCCCAGCGTGGAGCCGGAGAGCTCCTCAGCTGTAAAATGAGAGCGCCGGAGCGCAGTGTGAAAATGGATTAGCCTCGCTGAGATAAGGGGAGCCCTCAGCGAGCCATGCACGCCTTCAATGGGGAAAAAGAACTGCTGTACAAATTGTTTTTGGTACATTAAGTACCTGTTACTTTATTTCACAGATGGAAAACAATAACACAGGCTCTGGGGTTGGAACCACCGCTGCACGGAGGAATGTGAAAGGTTTAGCCCACCTCACGCCCTCAGAGTTTGCCCCTTTTTCTTAATATGCAAAGTGATTTTCGTAAGGACTTTTGACTGAAAGAATTCAACGCATTGACAAACATAACATATGATGATAAATGACAAAGAGTCAGGGTGGCAGCCAACAGGCTACTGGGGGAAATCATACAGAATATCAATGTTAATAAAAAATAAAATAAAAAAGGCTGAATTTTCCCACTCAGCAAACAGGGCAGGGATTTTTCATTAATAGGCCTGCTGCTGCACCAGGGCCCCCCAAATTAAATGAGTGTGTCAGATCCTGGATGATTTATACATTTGGACTGATCTAACAGCTCTGTGGAACAGCTATGACACCCTGACAAGCCAACAATGGATATGAAAAATGAGCCAATACCACAGCACTAAATCTGAGACTTTCAAAGCCAAACGCACGCATAGAATCGAAACCTCTAACATACTCGCAAGTATAATGAAAATAAAGTGGGGAAAAAAATTCCCATAAGATTCTCTGCGCAATTTTAGCTAAATCATTCAGTGTTTATATGAATGGAGTGATGGAGACAAATTGGTCCGAGTGGAGAGTGGCAGTACTTTGCTTTTCTGATGTCTGTTTGTGGAGAGCACATCACTTTACAGCTAAATGAGATATCACACCTATTGCTGAGCTTTGACTCAATAGGAAAATGTCAAATCAAGTTAGCACTAAGGTGCTTTTGAAAACACCTCAATTCTCCCTCTCTTTCTATCAAATTTAAAATACGTATGCATTTTGTTATGTATTTTGCCCCTTTTCTTGGTGGTTTTATTCAAAGAAATTGTTTTCTGCTCGGCAGCAGCAGAGACCCACCTTTCTCCGGTGACCATAGCAGTGGCAAAAGCTCTGTTTATAATTATGTTGTGTGGAGGCTAGTGGCCTGACTCACTTGTTAGATGAAGTGATAAAAACCAACATGATGGACTAAAGCATTTTTGCTTTTCTTCGTATTGTCCTTTTACCCTCTCATTCTCTGTCTGATGAAAAACTGCACTTGGTGTTCCTCAGAGCTCAGCAGATTTAGAGGAAACAATTACCAGTCCGGTGATCTCTGCTTCTCCAGTCCCGCCGATAAACACCCAGCGCCCTGAGGTGTGGTCTGAAAATGATACAGTTTTAAACGGGTTAAATTTCATTGTTTCCTTCACTGCCCCCCTCCCCCTCTCTCCCTCTGAGGTTTTATTTCACAAAAGTGTGAACACATTTTTTTGTCGATGGGGGCAAAAAAAACAAGAGGGAACAATAAAGAATATGAAAGGCCCATCTTCACAGAACATTAGACATCGCAAAACAACCCAAAGCCATGATCAGATATATCAAAACTGACAAGTAAAAGTTGATTGCTGAGTGTCTATTGATTGAGCTATATTTCACTGGGAGAGCACAGCCTCATAGTTGTCTTCACAGTGCACCAATCCCTGCTGCAGAGCCACAGTTAATACAGATGGTCAGTGTAAATACATAGAAATACTCAGTTGGTATGCTGCAGTTGGTATCTTTTATTATGTGCATATCTATCAAGGAAAGCGGTTACAGTTATAATGATGGTATTATAGATGTGCATTTATTTGATTGGGCGAACCAGTGCCGGCAGTGCAGATCTAAATGTAACAAACCTGACTGCTGCGTCTGCATGCTGATATTTGGCCAAACATCTGTTTTCGTTCTGTTCCCGATGTGAAGCCAGTTAATCATCATACAGTCCTGAAATTCAAAGATGCAAAATTTTGTCAGTGTTTCCATTTAAGCAGAGGTCCACAGCAACTGGTTGTACCCAAATAGGTCAACATATTTCTAGTCAAAGTTTAGAAAATGAGAACTTCATGTGGTCATCGGCTCAGAGCCATCGCAGCACACCAAAAAACACATGCCTTTAGATTTTGCTTTTATACAATGTCATGAAACAAACAGTTACATTAGAAGACATAACTGCAACTGATCACACTAAGCTAAACACCATCAAACAAAAACACAAATAAATACTGACCCTTGTCAGTATTACTGTGTTTTTACAGTTTCAGATCTCTTAAAAGTTTCAGAGTTTTGCAATAAATTAAATATAAAAAATCTAATAAATACGAAACTCTCAACAGCAGCTTGTTTGCACCAAGACTGGAGGCAGAGGAAACAGCTCGACCAGGTTCCTCCAATATGAATAAAATAAAATCCTATATGTTGCCTGCTGACATAGCTCACCTTTACTTTGTTTGAAGCATACAGACACTGGTGGACATAAGATGTTTTGGGGACTGGGACAAAAAATGGTAAAAAGGGCACCAGTTGCATGCAGTGAGGGAACATTACCACATTTGTCCACTAGAAGTGCGCCCCTTATCATGTTTGATCTACCATATTGGCATCCAGGAGGGCACTTTTACGGTGTAGTTTGAGCACTAGGGCGCCAGGAAGGCAATCGGCCCCCGTTTATCCTTCCTGAAACCACCAGAGAGACGTAATTGTAAAGTATAATAGCTAAGGTTAAAAGGTGTTAGTCATAGTTTGGTTATTAAAAAGTATTATAGTAAAAAAAATGTGGAATTGGAAGCAAAAAGAAACAAAAGAATTTAGTCAGGTATCTGTATCAGTGGGATAAACTCAGGTCATGAGAAAGGTGAGTGAGTTGGAGGATGAGGACAGGCAGGAATGTATCTCCTGTATTTTCAAGAATTGGTCGGACTATGTGATATGTAGTTATGATGAGCGAGCAGAATTTCATGATTATCTGTGTCTTTATCCCCCCACAAGTGAGCGAAAGAGACGGGAGAAAGAAGGGGATGAAAAATAGGAGAGATGCTGACAGGGAGTGAAACACTTGAGCTGTAGAGAAGGCCAAGTGTACTGAACGCAGCTCAGCCTGAGAGTGATTGAATGATCCCATTCTGGGCTCTTTGTTAGACACTAGGCAGCGATGTATGAAGATTGATACACAAGTGCTCGACTCGGTTTGCTGGATCATCAAACGGATTGATATTATACTCCAGCCAAGGATGAAGACAAAGTAAGTGTTATCATACTCAATACTGGGGCTTGTCAGAGGCGGGAAATCATCCAGTGTCACTGGTTATGGGAGCATTTCGCAGACTGTCATGAGAATTTATCTGGGAGACATGGCGCGCCATGGCAGTCTGCAGCTGACTGCGGAGGCCCCGGCTGTACCGTAAAGATCTTAGCTAAAGATTGAATTACAACATCTTGCTCCGGACTACATTTATTTCACTACTATCATGTTTGTCCCCACAGGCACTGTAAATCCTCTGTCTTCTTATCAAGTGGCCATTTATTGTCCATCAAATAACATTATTCATGGTGATATCATTATTTAGATAACGTGCATTACAGCAAATGATTTGTTTATCTGTTGTACAGCGAGGGCTTCTTACATTACCCCTGGGGTTTCTGCATGCTCCTCATTATTCCTCAGTGCTGGGAGCCGTTGGTGCACAGTGAAGGTAGCATTAGATGTATCTGTAGTGGCTCTGTTGAGGGTGCTGCACGTAGCTTGTCGACAACATTAAAGCAACTGGCTGTAACTTTTAACTGGTTATGAAACTGTCCCTATTGCAAACCGACGCCCTCTATAGATCTGTATAATTAAATGAGAACAACAGTGAGAAAAATTAGCTATTTGCAAATCTCTGTTTCTGATTCCCTGCCACAAGTCAGAGGCACAGGAAGTCAGAAGATACGATTTAAGGCACACGTAGTTAAAGAACACGGGATGGGGCGACTTCTTCATTTTCTGTCAGTAACTATAGCCAATGTAACCATTATTGCTGCAGTGTATCAGTTGTGGAGGTCCAACACACGATGAAAAACTTAACATTGTTGTGTCTGTGTTCATAAGATCATCCTGTAGTGTATAAAATTGTGTCGCACCGCTCTGGGGACATCAGGAGGAAGGGGGGCTTACCATTTCATTAACTACGGCCAATATAACAATGGCTTCTGCCCTGTATCAGCTGTGGAGGTCCTACACGTGTTGGAAAACTTAATGCTGTTGTGTCTGTAACTAGTAGTCACAAAAGTGTTGTGTTTGTCTCACTCTCTTCCAAAACAAATGCAAGTAGTAACCGGGGCCGGATCCAGGGCCTTACGACACCAGGTGGTGGTCGTCATACCGCTTTTGTCCAGAGTGGCCGCTAGAACCGACACAAACTCAAAGTACCCTACAGCAGCTTTAAATCATTATTTTTTAATTGTGGAACAGTAGCTTATAGCAGCAATAACACAGTGGCCAACGCTCTGAATTACATACATTTGCTTTTTTTTTTTTAGACAACTTTTATCCTCAAGCTGTGAGATTTGTGAACTCATCTAGACTCGAATGTGTAAAATAACTTTTGTGTTCATTAACTTGCCAATTAAAAGACATTCATATCATTTTTCGGTTTTAGTAGTAGCATCAGGGCTGCAACTCCATTAGGTTGTACAACAACACGTTAGGACTAAGACTACTAGGGCTAAACAATATCACATTTCCACATTAGCCTTAAACCTTTATTTGCACTTGGAAAATCATGGAGGGATGCCCTCATTTACAATGATGTCAAGTTACAACAGTAATATCTTTGCATAAATAATTACTACCGCAATATCTATTAGGCTATATATATAAATAATGCTGTCTGTCCAGTTAGTCTTTTACTTTATTTATCATGTGTTTTGTCTCTTTTAGGGGAAATAAATTCCACTTAAAATCGTAGTAGAGGGTTGAGAGTCGGTAACCATGACCATACAAAAAATCAATAACACTTTTTTTCTGTTTTATGGTGAATGGCAACCATTGACAGTATATAGGTGGCAACCAGGCTTTAGAGTATCACCAAAAATCCTACTACTGTGTCAAAGTGAGAACAGGAAGAAATGGGAATGATTAGATGCACTGTATTATTTACAGAATACTATCTTTACGTGTATTATTAGCGTAACATCAATATTTCATTGAATTCAGGTTGTTGCCGGTACTGTTACATTGGGGTATCCCTATGAGTCACATTGACTTTCCGAAAGGTTTGCTTTCACGCTTCTGACATTATATGGAATGAATGACAGAGACATGTTGAAAGTGAAATATAACATCAAACATGTTCCTTTTTCCAATAAACCAAAGAGAAAACAAGGAGCAGTAAGAGCTTTGCAAGAGGAAGCAAATGTGGTTTCAATTTGAGAAACAATAAATGTGACACAGAGGTCACTTTCATTTGTCATGGCACTTTGTGTGGCATCCTTTTAAGAGTATAATTAGTACTGTCACATTTCAGGTTAGACCCCTCAGCCATCTTTAACTCTATCCCTCTGCTAATCTAATACATTTACAGCCTACACATGTTTCCTGATTAAGTTTCCTCCTCTGTACAGAGTGATGAAAAATTGTTAAATGACATCACGATCAACAGTTAGTTACTTGCACCGAGCTCCAAGGTCTTTCTTTCATTTCTCCCCTTTCTTCCCCTAGTTTCTTTGTTTTATACTATTAAAATTTAATGTTCCAGCAAGGCTCTGTGTAGAAATGTTCCTTCTATTTATTTGCAGTGGTGGAGGAAGAATGCAAGGCAGCAATGCCACAAATTACTGTTTGTGTTTGTGCAGTTTTGTGTGTATTCTCTTTTTAAGATTTGTGTACTTTTAAGGCACATCAAAACACAGACATTGCAGTATAGCCAAATTCTGTGGCCTGTGGTATTTGTCCACCATGAAAAAACAACAAAATTAAATTGGTTTTAAAGACTTTATTGCAAGCGGAACCCATATATTAAAAGTTGCAGTAACATAGCGTTACTATACCAAAAGCAATAAGATGTGCTTTAAATATTGAAAATAGATTGTACTTTTTATATAGCAAAAAGGCATTGTTATGTTGCACAATGCTGGATTATTAAGACATTGCATTGAGATGTCAGCATTATATTGTTGCACATGCTGAGATGAAACAGTTCACAAACTGTTGGGTGGATAAATCTGAAGGAATCACAATATGTCAAAGGATGATGCTAGGAGTTGTATGTAAATTATGAACATTCATAAATTAACCTCTAAATCTATTGCTATCAGGTAATGTAATGGAATAAAAATACAATATTTTTTTGCAGTGTTGTTAAAGCCAGAACGTTGCAAATGAAAACACCAGCAAAAGTGAAATCAAATACAGTATTTACAGGAGTGTGTGTAATTATTTACTTGCATGTTTATTTGCATCGATTCAAATTATGTTGTTTTATTGATATGATTCCAATTCGAGGAAAATGTTCAAATAGTAAAATCCATGTTACACTGATTGAATTCCACCAAAATATTGTTCAATCTGATATTTGGTTATTTCAGAAAATATACTGACTCACAATATCAGTTACCGATCCCAGTGTGCCCATGTAAACAGCAAAAGCTTCCTGATGCTGTTTTCCTAAGAGTTTAAGACACACAGGGCCATATAAGTATGTGCCTCTCTCTGTGGAGTGGTTTTATGCACACTGTAAAGCTGTCATTCATGTGCATGCATACAGTGCCCTCACCATGTCGCCCGGCTCTGTAAAAGCCACGTATGGGGAAACACAACAGGCCATGGCACTTATGGATATCTCTCTTTACATTCATCATTTTTACATGTCCTCACTGCAAGCTGAGGGCTGTCCAAAAGAATTACTGCTTTTCATCTTCATATTGAAATGCTAAAGGAGGAGGTTGTCCTGCTGCTTGTGTTATATCATTTCAATTGTAATCATATAAAGTTACACTACAGTTATCCCATCCATGCACAAAGGCAGACACAAACACACTCACACACACCTACTCCAAATGGGATGCTTGAGCCAAGAGGTGCTTGCTATGATTTGGCCTTGTTAAGCTGTTGACCCCGAAGAGAGAGAATTACCTCTGTTGGGAAGCAGTTGCTGCGTGTGTATGTGGGTGTGTGTACGTGTGAGTGCGTGCATGTGTGTGTGTCTGTACTATATACGACTGTCTGCTGGTGATGGAAGCAGGGGGGTGGGGGTGGGGGGGTATGCTAGCTTTGAGTTAAGGCTCTATCAAGGGACAAACTTCTCCAGCACCACAAAGCCAAATGATCCATCTCCCTTTTTAGCTCGCGTCAGGACCATTTTATGTGATGATGATTTGATGCTTGGGCACTAGGCCTCCTTCTCTCCTGCTCAGATTGAGCTATGATAGTCAGAGCTGAGATCACCAGGATCACCGAGCTGCTGGGCTTCAGCCATCAGAAAACAGAAATGTGTCCTTTCGCTGCGCGAACACACCGACAAATCCCCCTCCTATGTAATTCACAAATCTGACTAGACTTCACAGCTTCACACCCAGAGATTCTTTCACAAACAGCCATGACTAGAATTTATTAATCTGTCGCTGAAATCAGTCACCTATCAAGATAATAGAAAATAATAAAAATCTGCACTGTAAAATGCGACAGCAGGAAAAACACAAGTGTAGATACTTAATTAAAATGACCAAATTCCATTCATCTGATAAATTCAGAGTCATGGTTTCATGAATCTTGGCTTACACACGTAAATACAACCAAGCCAATGCTGATGCTATAAATAACACCAGTGTTTTCTTACTATGACAAGTCTGTCTGCTGTGATACTCAGCACGCACACAAGCTGATTGGACCTCCTGTCAGGTGTAACTTGGCTGGACTGATGCTTTCAATTAAATGATTTTACCAAACCAGCTATGTCTGGAATAAGATTAATTTTACAATCTCACCCGAAAGTACACGGTAGGCATTAGTCAAGTCAAAAATAATAATATAGTAATGGCCAGTCATTTCGGTTCTTTTCGCTGTTGGCCTCATTTGCTCATGAAGGTCATATAGGCACATCAGTATTACACTGATTAAAAAAAATCTGTCAAATGGTCCCTGTGTGTTTGAAGTGTAAAAGGACAAATAAAATGAAATCAAAGTAAAGCATTATAATGTGATTTGTGATTCTCCTTACCCACAGGTTTGCCTCCACAGATTCTTGTTTGTTTTCATGAATATTAAGAAAGCGACATTACAGACATATGATGTTGAAAATGTGCAATACCACAGTGGATGTGCTGTTGAACAAGTAGCCAAAACCTGACAAGAGGCTTAGCCAAGTAGCTTAGAGTCTGATTTGACTTTTGTTGTTGGGCTCAGATTTCATGGCACCCAATTTAGGAACAGCTGGAGTGAAATTCTTAATGTGTAGTACACAGGGAGTATTAATGAAGAAATGAGAGATGTCAGACACAGCCTGTAACATAACAACAGAATTGTGAGGAAGATGTCAATCAACCACAGTTTGTACAAATCCATGCAGTCTTGAGAAAGGTCTAACTAGGCCAGAACATGTTGAGCATTTATTAAATTTAAAAACTGACCCCTAAATGCAAGTCAGACAAAATTTATTAAGATGTACATAATTTTGGCAAAACGTCAACAGCTTAAAATTAGGTAGACCCTACTTCACAAGCACAAATGCACATAGAATGCATTTGAAGGATTATTTCACACAAATTCCACAAATTATACGTTATATTGTCCCAGTAAGTGGTAAATGAAGGTAATGATAGTCTGGTAGTCGAGACATGCATTTCCTTTTAATAATGCACTTTTTCATTCTTTCTCTTTCTTGTTTTGAGACATTCCTCTGTATGTCTATAAGTGTCTTCATTACTCAGGAAAATTCACACCTTGCTATCAACAGTTTTGATTGCAACAACAGTTTTTTTTTTGTTTTTTTTTTTAATTAACCAAAGGGATACCACATTTCTGTGTAGCAATAATTGAAAATGTAATTGGATTTATGTACATTTTATGTTTACACTAACAGTATAACCCAAACTATGAACTGTTTAAAGAACTGGAACTGATACCGAGGATAGTTCACCAAATTTTAAAAATTCAGTCACTATCTACTCACCTGAATGCCTTTTGGTCTGTAAAACACTGCTGGAGTGCTGGAAACTCCAGCAGCGCTGTCTTGACTAAAAAAGTTCCCCTGATCTTCCATGGGAGTGAGTAGATAATGACGAAACTGACATTTTGGGGTGAACTACCCCTTTAAAGGAAACACTACTGCTACTTCTGCTACTAATGATAATGATAAATACTAATACTATTGAGTAAAGTGGCCCTTTACATTCCGTAGTTTTCCCCAAATGCACATCTCTAGCGGTACCACCTCTGCTTCAAGCGCTGGTAATAAACAAGCTCCTTTAACACATTGCTATTATGATCATAAGTGCTGTAAATCTACAGTACTGTCCAATCACATGCAGCTTTTAAACCGTGGTGTGTTGTGTTTGTGATAGGCTGTGTAATAGTGTAATAACTCTGTCCCCTGTAAGACAGCCAGAGAGGCTGTGTTTAAATGAGACGGTTCTGCTACATTAGCTTCATAACACTATAATTCTTTCTCCATAAACCATTACATGCGCCACAACATTTCTGATTTATGGGGGGTAGAGAATCAATGGGAAAAAATTAATGCTCGCAAAACGTCCCTCGGACAATATTGAGCAGATTTTAATTGTGATTTCATTCAAGTGGCTGTTAGCTAGATGATGAATAGGCGCTAACCTTCCTCTTTGCCGAGCACTGGAGAGAGTCTTTAATATGACAATTAAGTGTCTGTCCTTTGGATTTTATTGTATCTTTCTCTCTCTATCTTGAGGACGACTTTGCCATTCCTACTTTTTTTTTTTTACCTCCCACCCTCTCTCCCTTTTTCTAACTCTCGCTCTCTCTTTACACCACTTCATCTGTACAGTGCAGCTTTTGTGCAGATTAAATTGAGACTCGAGTTTTCTTCTTCTCAAAGCACTTACTTATGCTTTATGACACGCACTAAGTCAATTTTATGTTGCTATTGATTTTTTCCCCCCTCCTCTTATTACCCTCTTGCTTAAATCGACACAAACCATTTTGCCTTTTACTCACTGATTCTTCCCACTGTTGTCTTGTGACCTTAAGTTTATGAAGTCAGGCAAAAACATGCAGGGTGAGGGGTGTGTGTATTAAAGCTTAAAAAGTGACTAATTCAAATGGTAAGTAATGTGACCAAAAGACAGGAGGTTAAACTTGGACTAGCCACAAATTAAACTTAACTTGCATTTAACAATTCCATTGCACACCTCTCTCTTTTCACCTGTAACATTAAAAGAGGGAGTAAAGTGAACAGTTTTTTTTTGAGCTGCCTAATCCTTACCAAGCCCAATTTGTGCCCCTGAAGGAAAGCAAACCTTTTCCCTTCACTTACAAGGCACAGTGTTGGCTCCAAATACTTTTATAGAAAATAATTGTCTTCATGAGTTGTTTTCATTAGGTTGTTCAAGTAAAAAGGAAACATGGTTTGGAGGGATTTTTAATTTCACCTTCGTCATTAAGGGTGACAATGCCTTTGGCGCAATGCAAGCAGTCTCTTCTGTGTATTTATTTACAAGTGTCTCTGCAAACTGAGCCAAAAGGACTGAAGGCCAAAATTTTCAATGATTCTGTGAAGCATTACAGGATGAACTGAATGCAAATTAACAAAACTGAGTTAAAAAAATAAGTTTATATAGTACCGAAATGATAAATCATCCACATACTCTTCAGACTACATTTCCACTTGTTAAATAAAAGCTGCATTTTAGACAGATGGGCAGGATATTTTGGAGAGCCTGGACTGGTTGTATCCTGTTTACTGGCATTTCCCCAACACAAGAGTTTTTACCCCATTTTAAATGAGGTAGGGTGTACCAAATGTCTTTTACTATTATTATTATTATTATTATTATTATTATTATTATTATTATTATTATTATTATTATTATTATTATTGTTGTTGTTATT
>JAQLOL010000025.1:19277048-19290705 GCA_029783665.1 Naso thynnoides
TATATATATATATATATATATATATAATGTCTTTTTGTTTCTTATGCTTACTTTTGTGTTCAGTTCACTCTGAAGCTTCAGAAGCACACTCATTTCTTGTTCTCTGGTGAAGTTCCCTCACACTATTAGAATTATATGTTTAGTTTTAACCTGTTTTAACACATACTCCTTCTTCAATTTTGCCATCTGCATGGGTGCAAAATAAACAACAGATTAAACCTGCACTGATAACTCAAAATGTCCGCGTAGTCAAGTCAACAAGGGATCTTTATGAGGAGGGAAAGGGCTGAGGGAAAACACCATTACTCTCCAGATAATTTAAACATGTGTTGGCATTTATCTTGGTGGTCCATGTCCGAACACTAATGACAAACTCTTGTTATTAGTGAACTGAATCAAAGCCAAAGGCATGCCCACCCAAAACTTTAATCCGCTAATGTTCACCAGTCTCTAATTTGGTAGCATGAAAAAATACTGGACATGCATATGTACAGTAGTTCTTCAAAGTAGTATAAATACAGAGTAACACAACACATATTGGACATGGCTTGTTTTTCATCTCTCTCTTTCTCCCTGTCTGTCTCTCTTTCACTCTGCACCAGTCTTCCACCATCAAACTTTATTTTCGTGGGAAGATTAAATATTTCTGCTTGAGAACACCCTTTAAACTATGAAATGACTGCTGTCATTGACAGACAGACCCCCCTGTACACACACACACACACACACACACACACACTCCCTCCCGCCTTCCTCCTCTCCCCAACAATCTATCCATCCAAAATCAGGGGAGCGTGGTGTGTGTGTGTGTGTGTGTGTGTGTGTGGGGGGGGGGGGGGGCAGAAATATATAATCTCCTGAAAAGAATGAGGCCCTCTGGGATTTTCTCAAAGTGGCCCCTCTTTGCGCTGGGGCTGGGGGAGAGTGGGTGAGTGCTGGTGGTGGTGGGTGGGGGGACTACAACATGGCCACTCTACACTGTAACCTGAGCCAGAAGGGGGCCAATCTGTCAAATAATTAGCTGTTGCCCAGCACAAAGGTTTTATTTGCAGGAATTTCATCGAGGCAGGATTGAATAATATGTCTGTGTATTGTGCGGGGTCATGGGAACATCATCTCTTACTGGTGGGCCATAAAAGACGGCTAAATGATAATGAGAAAAGGCTCCAGTAATTCAATTCCTCAAGCGTTGGTTTCCATTTCTCCCCCCTCCTCTCCCCTTTTTTCTCAGTCTTTCAGTCCTTTCTCTCTGCTCAGCTAATTTGCAGAACTTCATGTTGACGTTGAAGTGATTTTATTCAGTGTGCAGGAAAACACACGCTGATGTTAGCAATTATTCATACGGTACAAAGGAAATGTTTACAGGAAATAACTTGTTTTTTATTGTCATTTGATATAAAATTTATTGTGCACAGTTGCCATTGATGTTTTATTGTGCAGCATGAGGATACAAACAAGCCATTGAAAGTAATAAATTAATAAATATATTAACTATAAATGAAAAAAGACAGTACAGAAAAGAAAAATAAACTCTTTTTTTTACCTTTTATTTAGTTTATTTACCTGTTTTTGTTGATTTCTGCAATATAGATGAATAGATAACCAACAGTATGATCTTTCCACTCCCAAACTCACTGGCTCAGTTGTCTTTTTTGTAGATTGACCCTTGACCTCTGAGAGCAACCAACCAGGAAGTGGATAGTGTTAAAAGGGATTGATTGGTTTGTGGTCTATAGATGATTGTTTATATCATTCCATACTGGAGGTTTGACCTTTGGTGACCCCTCTGTGGACCAATCCGCTGAGAGCCGTGACCTGCATCCATTTGCAATAGCGTTAATTAGCTTTGACGGGCCTTGCTTTTGCGCCGGGGTTGTAAAATGAAGCCCTGCAGTGCCCTGATTGAAGAAAGACGCGGCGCTCCGACTCCACTTCATGCCTACCGTTTCCTCCTGCCGAATGTCAAACACATTAAACTTAATGTACCAGCAAATCTTACTCAATTATTTGTATGTTGCTGAGGTGTGCGCGTGCATGTTTATGCGCATGTCTCCTGACCCTAAATGGTGTTCATATGTCAGTGTATGTTCAGCTGTCTGGGCACACTCAAGCATGCTGGTGTTTACATGTGAGAGGGGGATGAAGTGGGAGAGACGGAGTTCGCCGCCTTGCTGGTATGTCCATGTGGGATGAGGTTACACATCCTGCAACACATAGCAGAGGGATGAGGAAACTTGCTTTTAAGTAAAATAATTGGATTATTGCATGCTGTGATCTCGCTAATTATAATGAAAACAAGCTTACAATTTTCCAATTATTATTCTATGCCGATTCTGTTCCTCTCTAATAAAGAGGAGCACTGATGCAAAACAAAATGCCAGGACTCCATTTCCTGCCCGTGCCTTAGAGCTATTCAGAGATGAGGGACGTACACACCCTCCAAATATCACCCCCAACACCCAACATAAAACATCTAACTAGAGCTCCCGAAATTACATGTGATAGCAGAAAAATTGTTACCGTGTACAGTTTTCTGTCTTGGAATCAAAGACAGAACTTATTTAAAAAGAGGAAATTACTGACCAACTTTAAACACACAGAGATCCAACATTAAATTCCTGAAGTTCATATTTATTTGATATATTAAATTTATGTTCTTTTAGTGATGGTCTAACACAAATGTGTGAATTTAAGGACAGCACAGTTTAGTTTACGTGATTTATTCTCTGCTGTGTCGGTGGTTAGCAGGCATCAAACAGTTATGAGTCAATGACTCTACCGCTGACAAATCATCGTATTCAATCTCTGCCCCTCACAGTACCTTCCACTCTTCGTCTGTTTCTCCTCATTCACACACACACAGTCACACACACACACACACACACACACACACACACACACACACACACACACGCGCCTCTCAGTATCAGTCAGTCATACATCTCTCTGCACTGCCTGCCAGTCTTCCACCAAATTCCCTGGATCACAGTACATCTGACAGTATTTCATCTTGGATTTGAGGATAAGTGAGAGGATTTCAGTTCAAGCTTGGAGCTTAGCATGAAAACGCCGCTCAGTGTGAAAAGCTAAGGGTTTACACGATGTGGGAGCCCCCCTCCCCAACCCCACCTCCACTATTACCCCAGTCTTCTTTTTCTCTCCAGTGACGCTCCCTCACTCCTCACCTCAACCTCTCTCAACCTCTCTCTCTCTCTCTCTCTCTCTCTCTCTCTCTCTCCTTTCCTCTTTGCAGGCTTTTGTTGATTTAGCTGTGAGTGGCTGCCTGACACAACATTGGCTAACTCCTCAAGGAGCTAAATACAGCTAACCCCGTTGCATAGTTATTCTATCAGTGGACTCCGAGGGGAACACAAAAAGGATGTATTTTAATTAAGCAAAACCCAGGGGCTTCAGCATTACTATAACCACATGAAGCTGGAGACAGTGAGAGTGAGGAAAAGAGTGAGGACGGAGGGAAATTATAATGTTTTAAGTAACACTGCATGTTTCACCGAATTAATGTAGGGTGTTACAGACGCCTGTCAATCTCTCTTCCCCACCTTTATGTAACTAATTTAAAAATTATTAAATGATTGATTGATTGTTTTCACACATAAAGCACTTTGATATCCAATAGAATATGTGTTTTTTGCGCATGTATTTCACTGTAATTAGGTGTGAAAAAATACTTTGTGCAAAATCTGAATGATATCATCGGTGCTGAACAACATAAACTATAAATCAGTCCTAGAGCTCCTCTATTGTTTAAAAACATAGCAATGTCCTACAATGTTACACTACATGACATCTTCTATAATCACCATGAAAAAACACCCTGGTTTATCATAAGCTTCTCCCTCATTCAACACCCTGCTCCTGTAAATATGAGCAAATGTTTATGAATGTGGAACTGAAAAAAGTGCCCAAATTCACTGTTTCCTAGTTTGACTAACATTTCCTAAAATGTACTGTGCCCAGCTGTTTCAGAAAGTAATTTATAGCCTGAAATGAATAAAAACATATATTTGTGACTTTTTAAAATGTTTAAATTGTCAGTAGAAACAGTCTCATGAGTACTGAGGATGGCCTTTTCATATTCTTAGTTTTAATTTCCTTGTGGATTTTGTCGACAATAAAAAAAAAACGTCGAAACAACGGCAGGCAAATTCTGTAATGGTTTTATACTGGGACAATAATTGTAAATATGTGATGGCAGAGAGCAGTGTCAGACTTTCCCCATTTGGCTCTAAAAAAAAGATTTTCATGATAGATAGAAGGATTCACATATATCCCAGTATGAAAGGTTTTGAAAAGTCATGAAAAGGTGTCACGTTCATGTTCCTCCATCTCGCCATTTGACTCAACACAGATCCTCTATCATAAAGCAAGAGAGTTTTTGCATTAGAAAGCAGCTTCTTGACTTAGATTTTGGGATCTTTAGTGCAAAACAATGAGGGTAAAACACACTGTAAAATACAATGAAACGGGAAATAAACTGTCAGCCCTCTTGTTTTTATTCTCATTTACATATCATTACAGTAATTATATTAATGCCCTTAAAATTCTGTGCTGATTATTTTGTGTCGTCTTGTATTGACTGTGTCTTCTTGTATGTGCAGCACATTTTCCTGCAGCATACGTGTCTAACAGTCTCTAATAATATGTGAAGGGACTGGACCCCCGTACAAACTCACACAAATATCTGCAGCATAGGTTAGCTCTGGAAATAAAGAAATAAAGGCATTACATGGTGAACCTGAGGAGAATCTCGAATGCCAGTTGGCGGTAGGAAAGATGGATTGCCTGAATTCTCCACCAATCACCAAACAACACATTGGCTGCAGCATTGATTGATGAAGTATTTAAGTCGTCAATCTCACATCACCTGCTTTTCTTGTCCCCCCTTCCCCCTCCCATAATGGCGGCAGAAAAGCTATGCTGTGTCTGCACATCGGATGAACCCTGACCAATGGAGAACTCTGTGGATATTCAGCTTTTGGCAAAAATTAAAAGGCTGGCTCTAACACTGAATATGTTGTCATACAAATGAGACGGAAAAGTTTAACTCCTGCAAGTAGATTGTACTGTGCATTTGTTACAACCTGTTCATCACCACAGACAGGTGAAGAGAAAGCTCGACTAGGGACACACAGCTCGGTTCAAACAGAGGTCTGGCATTAAGCCGGTGCCTCCGTACGTCTCCACCTTGCATATCAAAGCAGTCATTTTCCAAACTGCACATTATGCCTCCACCACCATCCTCACCATGCTTGGTAACTTACCTCGGTGTATATATGTCAAAGCCAGTACTATTGATCACAAATCATGATTAACAATAATTCTATTGATAAAAATGGAACATTAGCCCTCACCTCTGACCTTATTTGCAGAACTCTTTGTACTCTGTGATGTATTCAATATCATAATCATGCTTGAGTACACTCGGTTTGAAAAAAGGAGGGAGGATCAATGGGACTGCGCTCATAAGCAGAGAGAAAACATCACACCTGCAGATATTGTGTTGACAGTTCATTGGAGAGTAAACAGAGCCGCTGTCTTCTCGGAATTATGCTGAAGAGGCCATTGATCCACCGGTTAACCTCTTCTGCTTCAGTACAGCAGCAAACCGTCAGAGGAAAGCGACCTCCTCCTCCTCGGCCATTGTTTCCCTCCAATAATATGATACCCCCGAAGGTCCTCCACAGACCTCATTTCTAATCAATGCATGTGGTTGGTGGGATCATCCTGTCTCTGCAAATTAATGACTTCACTTTTTCTGTGGTTTCATTCCATTGATTTGTTTTATTAGCCCATTGATCTCCATGCACTCCCCTCCTCAACCCATCCTCTACCTCACCCAGCTCCAATGCTCTGCTTCCTCTTTGCTTATCGATATGAGAGCTGATGGCATCAGTTCTGCAAAACTGTGCTTCCTTCAACAAATGACGGCTTGGGAAAAATAAAAACATATGCCAGAGCAGGAATTGGTGCATCCTCATGGGATGAGACAAACTGTTGGTAGATGAAGATTTATGCAATTTTGTGAGCAAAACAAATATTCAACCTGGCTGGTTCTTTTTAATTTGGATTTTTTGTTTGATTTTTTTTTTTTTTTTGTGAAATGGAAACTTATGCCTTTAATATGTAACACAAGAAAAACTTATTATTTTTCATGTGTCCTGTGGGTCCAAAATATGAATATCCAGGCTGAAGTAATCTGTTTTTATTAGTTTAATACAACTGCAACGGTCTGAATCACTTAGACGTTCATCTGGTCAGGGCTCGGCGGTCTTATTAACAGCCATATCTAACTCTCTCCCCTATAATTCCCTTTGAGATCCGAACAAAAGGATAGGAAGTGCTTTACTCCGACAAGTCAGACTTGACTTCACAGGAGGAATTACAGCTTTTCATTTTCTGTCACTGGAGCGTTTTAGTGAGGTGCCCCACTAGCATAACGATGTTCTTTCTCTCTTGTTTTATGACTTGAACCATGCACAAAGAGTTGATTCACAGTAATTGCATGTGAAAACACCAATGTTGATGTGTATATGTGAAGTTTAGAGTACACTTGCTGAGAGATGGCGAAAGTACACACACAAGATATTCTGATGCTGACAGAAATATAGAGTCAGAGCCATTTGCACCAGACACAAAGACTCACACCCTGGAGAGAAACAAAAACACACAAAAATCCCTAAAGGAAACACAATTTAAATGTGTTGTTGTTCAGGTTAGTCCTATGTCTATCAATGCTTCTGTCTCAATCCAGTAAGATAAACACAGTTTGCATTCTCTGGACGACCACGGTTACACACTGTCCTCCCATAGACACTACGGGATTATTCCTGTCCTTCCTGAGCCCTCAAATAATGACACATGCTGTCTAAGAAAACAAACTGAAGTAATACTGCAGGCCCTAAATGTCTGGCCCCACCCATCCTCCCTCCTCACTGATTCCTCCATCCTCCAATCCTCTCTGTAGCTCTCACTCATTATCTTGTGCTATATGGTGTGATCAAATATCAAACTGAGGAATCATCAAAACTAGCAACAAATGTTAGCTTACAGTTTGACAGGCAGCACGAGAAGTAACTCCTGATTTCCCTGCAGCAACAATTTGATTTTGGAATTGCAATTCTACAATGGCGACGGAAGCAAAACTAACACTATGTCAAGCTGCATGATGAATGATAGTTTATTTCAGCGATATGATCTGACTAAATCCTGACAAAGTCCACACTCAAAGATGAGAAAGAGACTATCAAGCACCCCATTCCCCCACTAAACTGTGTGTTTATCCAGCTTGTGGGAATTCCTGTTCCTCAGGATGGATCTGGAGTCGTCATGACTGGCGATGTTCCCGTCCCACCCTGCCGGCCCCTTTCATGGAAATCACATCCCACACGGACAGATGATTACTCATTTCGTCTCTACTTAGACATTAAACTGATGACCAGGAAGTTGGACAGATTGCTAACGTGTATATATTTATAAATAACAGTAAGGAGACCCTCACAAAAGTATGTACAACTGATGCAAACTTGCAGACTTAATTTTAATTTTAGTCATCTAACAGAGCAGATTTTAACAGCTACACTTCCACGTGCCACAATTCGGTGTTTTCATTTAAAACGGACACACTGCTTCAACAACTGAAAGCAGTTTACTCATTGTGAGTAGTTCCACTCAGCCTGTGAAAACAGTTGTAAAATGTTGTCCGCTGATCTGGAAGGGGCTTTCCAAAGTTAGAACTGATGATGTCATCAGTGTTATCACCACATGAGACTAAGAATTTACATTTTTAACAGACATATTTTGTTAAAAAGCTTCAGTCCCAGGTTCTGAAATTATGGAAAAGACACTGCAGAAGACTACAGAGGACACTATTGAGCTGCATTGTGGGAAATGTAGGATCTATCATTACAATTGCCAAAGGACTCTCGTTGATAAAAACAAGTATATAATCATTTGTAGCTCATGATTGGAAATGATTTATTTTGCTTAATTTGTTTTTTTAATGTTGTGAATTTGCAGGGGTTTTTTTTCCAGTCTCCAGAGATGAAGCAAAATAAAATAAAAATCCATATATAAACCTATGATATTTGATGTGCAAAGATGTGTACTTACTAATAGCATACACACACACCATACATCACACACCTTAACAGACATCTAACTTCCATCACCATGATACTGTTACCTGTATTTTATAACCAGAATTGAGGTCATAAAGATTTATCTGTGGGATTACATGCAGTAAACTACTCAGCACATAAACAGGTAGGTAACTTCGGTTTAAGTGGGTTTAGCCACTTCTACATCCCTACATCTCTCCTGTCTTTACATAAATCCTTTTAGGGCTTCTGGCAGCAGTTTCCTGCTCTTTCATCTGGCTCCCTTGTGGTAGGACTATTAGACCAGCCTGTATACCTGCAAGTGTTTGGGAGGCAGCTGGCTCTGGACGCTCAGTGTCTGCACGGGCCCAGGGGCTGCTGGGACCTGGGAACGCTGGCACCAAATACCGATGTGTAATTAGACCTTCATTCAAGAGCAAATGTGGCAAGCATTAGACACAAGGCTCTTTCCGGTTCAATTCATAACTCCATCCTGCCTTCTTTTCCCTCCTAGCGACCACGCTCCATCTTCACTCTTTTTCCCTTTTACTCTTGTTTTTAAATCTCCAGTCTAGGACAATCCCGAATCTCAGGTCAATGATTTGACTCAAGAATATTTTAGATGTGAAAATTTAAGATGTTGTCTGTCAGTGAGCAGAAAAAAATACTATAATATATGTTATTTTGAAAAGCCAATTAGTTTTAGAAAATCACATTTCAGAAACCGGGATGATTCAAAACTGCAATCTGACAACATTTACCATTTCAATTTAAACCGTGACCCCAAAGACACTGAACCAACAATAAACAAACAAACAAACTCTTGTGTACCTGACACTGATATGGCAATTATGTATTTACTATTTAGCATGATTTTTACTCAGTTAAACAAATAATTCTTAAAGTCTTTCTAAAAATAGATAAATAAAAACTGCAAAAACAAAGATTGTCTACATAACAGTCTTGACTAGATATGAGCCTGATGTACTGAAATGTTTCTGTTGATGTCATGTAATGTGCCACTTTGTCTTTGTCAGCTGTGAGAAACATGACAGCAGTTGCTTCTCATGTAAGAGGAAAACCAGGAAAGGCCCCTTCCAGTTTTGTGGTGAAAGGTGACATAACCCATAATTCCACTCAAACCACAATGTTCTTTTATCAGATGTTCCTCTTTGACACTCCTCGGGTGGTTCACATGACACAAAGCAGTCACAAAATGACAAATGAATAAACTGCTGTAAACAAGAGTGAAACTCTAGGGTGCTTAATCCTGAATAAAGAAAAAGTACACTATTAAATAAACAGTTTTGCGACTTAAAATTTTTTTAAAATTATTATTCTTTCCCCCTGTTGCTATCTATCTCAGCAACAAATTAGCTGAACTGGTTACTAAGGTTAAATTATTACAGTGCTCAGCACAAAAGAAAACACAAAATATAAGATCAACATTCTGTAGGCCTAAATACTATTTGCCTTAAATCAACAGCTTTAAAAAATATTTTATTAGACTTGTGATAGGGTGAATGGTGTCTCTATGTATGAGTCATTGCTTCCAATTGCCAGGTGCAGGCAACTTAAGCGGGTAGATACCCTGTGTAGCGCTTTATGGCACTTCATCTCACACAAGAATAACTATTAATGATTTTGGTGCATTTGGATATTAAGGGAAAATGCTTCTTCGTTCCTATAGCCACCTGCCACTGCCACTATAGCTGCTATTTAGCTCTGTTAGCTGTGCGGCTAGCAGCTCGGGAGAGACTGTTGCTAGTCAGAACACCAAACTAGCAGCCTCTAGCCTACAGACGTCATGATGCAGATACAGAGACAAAGGAGAAGAACAAGAGAGAGTGACTGAGTACAAGGCTGAGACAAGAGTAAAATTGGTCTGGCTGACGTCATATTGGCAAGAGCTTCACAAAATTTAGGGCTGCGGGACAGATACAGAGGTGTACTTCTTGCTTTTTGACAAGTGACTTTAATGTTAAGTGATATTAGCCTGTTTAAAAACATACAAACAGATATTGATTGAGTCCATATGGATGATGCACAAAAATTAAGTTGGTTATTTACATATGAAAACATTTAAACTAGCTCATTACTTGGAGAAAACATGGGGGATAAGAAAGCAAGCTCTTTATTAAGATAAACTGTAAATAAGCTAAATTTATTTTTCCCTGTATTTGAAACTCACAATTTCATTCTTTCCTTCTTGTTACAAGAACAGTGGTAATATAGTCTCTAGAACAGACTACACTCACGGAATGTAGAGTCTGTAGGATGGATGGATGGATGAAGTCGCACTAAGAGGAAAGAGTTTTGTACAAAAGAAAGTGTGCAAAATCAAATCAGAGGTTGAACACTTTGGGGTGGTGACATTTAAATCATGCAACCACCATGTAGTTTGTTTAAAGCCTAACAATAGACAACACAAACATTGTTTATCTGTGAAGATTATCATGCTAAATAAAATATGTAAGTGTCATAAACTTGTTCCACATGAAAACATACCGCACACTAGACTTGGAGTAGTGAGGATCTTGTAATTTATTGTTTCTATTAGTATCTTGCCGCAACCACTACCAGCACCTAGACCACCGCAGTGCACGGGCATTTTTTTCTATATTTTTGTCATAAACTTGTGTTCATCACAGAGTTTATTTTCGATGATACTCGAAAATTGCATTCAAAAATCTTTTAATAATTTACTTTAAAATTTATTGGTTTCAAATTTTACTTTATCCTTGCATTTTTATCAATTTCACGATGTCTTATTGGAGCACTTTAGGGCTTCATACAGAAGTGTTCCAGGTAGAGGAGGCTTAAAAAGACTGGTGGGCTGCACATTACTGTGCTGTGAAAGGAATTGCCAGGCTGGGGAGGATGCTGCTTTTAGCGGTCAGTGGAAAACACTAGGGCCCAAATTAGCATAAACAGGAACACAAAAGAAAAAAGGGGAGAGGAACGAAACAGAAAATAGTGTTGTCAACAGGACCCCCTGGTGAAGAATTTCAATTTCATATATCTAATTATCCCTGTCAGATGGAAAGAAGTGACAAAAAGCTGTCTTTGTTCGCTCTCTTTATCTCCCACATCTCTCTCAATTAATTTCGGCATACAAATATGACTAATTGTCTCTCTGCAGCTCTGCAGCCACATAAATAATAATTTTGGCCCATGTTGGCAGGAGGGGTGGGTGTTCACGCATCAATTTATGATATTTGAACACAATGCATTGTGCATAATTCAGGTGATCACGTTAGCAGGCCGATGCCACCTCTCTGCTTTTGTAAACGAGAGCGTTATATCTCTCGATTCTGTCATTGCGATTGTGTCTTTGTTTCGAGTGATGATATTAGCATCATAATCGAACAGAAAGAAAGGGAAAGCAGTGACAACTGATTTATGCATGGTTTGTGAGAAGAGACTAGCAAAATCAATCACAATCTACTGCGCATTTTAATCAGAGATGTTTGTCATTTAAGGCATTCATGTGCTAACGAACTTGAAAAATCAAATTTTACTAAATTACACTTGAGCAGTAAAACTTTTTTCAGTGGATTAGTTGGATCTAAACACAACAGCCAGGCAGTGGTGGATAATAAATATAGAGTACTGTATTTAAATACAACTTTGAGGTACTAGAGAATTTCCCTTTCACGCTTTTTTATACTTCAATTCCATTGCAAATAAGAGGGAAAACATTGCACTTTTACTCCAATACATTACATTCACAACTTTACTTGGGCTACGAGTCTCTATGCAGATTCAGATTAATGATACCAAATGTAATCAAACAATTAAAATGTAATATTTTAAATAAGATAAAACTCAAATAAGTGATGAACACAAACATTTTGGGGGCACTCTTTGTGGTTACTCTTACTTTTGGCTGTTTACTTACATTTGAAAAAGACTTCTACTTGCAACACAGAATTTTTTTTTTCATTATGTTATTACTACTTTAATCCAAGTTAAAAATGTAAATACTTCTTCCATCTGGATTAAAGATTGTGACTCATGAAATTGGTGAACTATATTATCCTGATGATTAATGCATGGTTAAATGGCAGCTCCTGAATAAGTGGAGAAGTACATTGACAAGAACAAAGACATAAGTGTCATGACCTATTAAATGAGGATTAATTTATAAATATATGTGAATTAAATCTTTCTTAATGAGAACTCCCAGATTAGCATACATTTGACTCAGCCACTAAATAAGACAGAAAGGTAAAGCAGCTTTATTGTCATTATAAAATGAATTGTACAATGAAATTTCTAGTTTAGAGTGGAGGGTTAGTCCTGAGCCACTGCGACTGAGCGAGCCGCCACTTTGGCCAACTTAACCTAATGTGCCTAACATGCATGTTTTGATGGTGGGAGGAAACCAGAGCGGAAAGATCCTACCCCAGCCTGGTATCGAACCCAGGACCCTCTTTTTTTTATTTCATTTTAGATGAGTGGACCTGGATTCAACCCAAGACCTTCTTGCTGTGAGGCAACAGTGCCAACCACTAAGCCACCGTGCTGCCATACTCATTACTTAATCAATGAATGCTCTTTTTGGATAACCTTAAAAAAAGAGGTAAATCATACCGAGTAGTTAAATGTAGGCAGTTCATTTTGACCTCTCTACAAATTGTAATTCAGGTGCTTGAACCCCCCCCCCACAAAACTTCTGCTCCTCTCCTCTGCTCCATATTCAGGCTTTAGAAAAGACTGAAAAGACTATGATGGACACTTTTTGGCCAATCACAGGTCATGTCAGAGAGCATGGGTTCCTACTGGCTGCTCTACAAAGGCTAATGCATGTCCACATCCGAATGGCTAGTGAAAACCTGATACAGTAGCCCGATACAGCCTGTTACAACCCATAAGGAAACGTTGCCCTTGCAGCTCAGCAACAGCTGCACACATGGCAAACAAGACAGACATATGATAACGATGATCTTTTAAAAGAGTGACATCAAACAAGGGCAGGTCAGAGCTACAGAGCAAAACAGGGAGGGGAGGGGGCAGCAGAGTTGCTTCCTTAGAAGTCTCATGCTACTGTAAGATTGATTTCCAGATATTGCCTACCCCAGCTTTCAGCTGTCCCTCATTATTTTAGAGATATTCACCATATTAAGAATCTAGGCTACTTATTAATGACAAATCAAAAATAAGGTTGTCTTTAGAAAATATTCACAGTTTTGTGTTGCCTAATGTATTATTAAGTATTACCACTCTTTTGCCATTTGAATCTCAATGGCAGTGGAAAAGAAACACTAACTTCTGTACTGCTTAAAACTAAGTGTTTTTACCCTGAATGCAAATTACTTTACTGTAAGAGTATTGCGCTCTCATATACATTTAACTCACATCGCAAGGTTTGTGACTCTGACGATGATTGTATAATTAATTGGTGTCCTATTCACTCAAGAGACCTTGTCTTTTTCTGCATCTCAAAAAACAGAGGAAGGCCAAAAATATGCACTCCAGCTCAAAAGATGTTTTATCAATTACTGACACTGGCATAAAAAGCCCTTGAAAGGTGTTGC
>JAQLOL010000025.1:19290805-19301366 GCA_029783665.1 Naso thynnoides
GATTTAATTAAATCCCTCTTTAAAAACAAAAACAATCAGCAAAACCTAAGCATGACGAACTAAAGCTCTAAAACTCACCAATGCTTTACTCATAAAACATACTCACAGGGAGAGGGGTGTGGGGTGGGATGGGTGTGTGCTGGGGGGGTATTGTTACATTTCATTAGGCACATTCCTTCTCTGTGGACACTTGACCAGTTGCCATGCCATTTTAACTGACTACTTTTCATATCAGTCTGTCTATCTCTCTCTTTTTGTACTTATATTCGACAATATCAAATGTAAAACGACTACTGTGCTTTAAATAATCTTTATATTTAATCAAACTTAGAAAGAACTCATTATCAACAGGCAAAATAAGCTGTTGTTTATGTTATTGTAACGTGTTAAAGCATTTTTTGGAATTTGTTAAAAGTACCCGAATATTTCTCTCTCTTATTTTATCTCTCAATGAGGTGCGATCAGAAATATCCATGACTGTCCTGTTGTGCAAAAACACATGTAGTAGGTGCTAGCTGTAATTTTCATAAGCAGGAAGTTACATTACTGGGTTGTTAGTGTTGTTACGGGTTAGAGACTTTTCAATGAGCTCTGAGCACCCCCCCGTTGTTGGAGAACCCAGTTACCATCTTGTCATGGTTCAGGTCGTCTGTGCCAAATGTTCTCCCTCAGATCCCACAAACAATCACAGCATTACTCAGTGTTAACAGTGTGACCTTGCGGGGGGAAAACACTTTACCTCAAAAAACTATCAATCTACGTGCAATATACAGAGACTGTGGAAGGCCGCCCTCTTCTTCTCTATCTATCTATCTATCTATCTATCTATCTATCTATCTATCTATCTATCTATCTATCTATCTATACTGTGTAGATCCCCTAAATTTTACACCCTGGAGCTTTAAATGGTTGTTAAAGCATCTGCACAAAGGTAAAAGAAAATCAGTACTTTACCTAATCCTATTCACTTTTCAACCAATAAGATTATTTTTATCGCCAGTGTATCTCATACCGTGAGAAATATTTGTGGAACATAAAGTTCATTATTGACACTTGTTGTAGTCAAAACAGAAGAAGGAATTTAGTTGCTCTTGGTAAAGCAGGCTGCATATTATCAACGAAATACAAACCGTCACTTAAATCCAACTGTATAATTTGGCCACAAAACTTTCCATACATACATTAATTAGCATTTTTCCATCAAGAGTCAAGTGTCTCCAAAAAAGAGACAACAACAAAGGGAGACTCAATTGATTTGCATTCGGTGTATAAATAGTTCCTAGACAAGGGCTGTTAAGTTTGAAATTAACATGTAAACAGTTGGAAAGTCTGCCCTGCTAGCCCTCACCCCCTTCTCCTTAACCCCCACCCCTGGTTCTCTTTTAGCGCCTTGATAAATATACATAAAGTCTCACACAAAGACTGCCTTGTTCCTTTAAATGGGCTACTTTTTAATGGAGACATATATTTTCAGGATTATATCAGCATTCAGTTGCAAATTCTGAGTTTTAATACTCTAGTTGGGGCAGTCTATGAATAAGAGTATCATTTGAATTCAGGGAACACCTGGTGCTGAGGGCTGGGCTGTGAGGGGGCTTCGAGCTGACCTGGTATCAGTGCCAAGGCTTCACTTGTTCCCAGACTTCCCATTCAGAGTCTCACCGCCTCAGCCTTCACGCTGATACTGTAGACCGCCCTGCACATGTAACTTTATGCTCCTGTACAAATGCTAAAGAAGTGACATGAAAAAGATAGTCGCACTTTGAGTCAGACAAGTGCAACATTTTCCATTGTGTCAAGAAGTCATCAAAGGGTCAGCACTAAATGCAAGTCTTGATTTAAAACTTACGGGCATGTTGTCACATCGTAATTTTTAATTTTTACTTTTTTGCTAATAACTCATTTTTAAAAATATTTTTTTTTTTTTTTTTTTTTTTTTATGTGATCAGCTGTACTTGAGTTGCACCGTCAAGTCAAAATGAAGACAAGTGCTCACAGTTCACTACTGTACTGAGAAAAAAACAAAACTGCAGAGCTTTTTTTCCCTTTTTTTAACATTTCTTACTTGGCTGCATAAGAAAAGAGTGGGGTCGGGGGAGGGAATGAGTAGTACTATTTGGAGGAGGAGAGAGGAAGGGGTACAGGGTCTATTCGTATGCACCCCACATCCACTCAACACACAATCAGGCCTGTATTGCATTTTGCAAATTTATACCCAGGATGTTGGTTTAGAGTGTTTCCCTGAAAAAAAAAAGGAGTGATTTTTTTTTCAAGTAAGTGTCTGCTTTCATGAGCAAGAGTGATTGAGGCACACAAACAAACCTTTGTTTCCTAGCTCACAGATGCAAGGCCCGAGCTCTGATTTGCGCCTCACCCTGAGACACATTTGCACTTAAAAAAAATGAAGAAAAATAAAAAAAATCCTTTGAAACTGAGATTGTATGAAAAAACTGAGCATTGCTATGAAAAATATTGACCATTAAAAGCATAGACTACTATTTTTTAGATTTTTTAATGAAAGTTCCAAAATTGGTAAAATTCACAAAAAAGTGTCATCTCCATGAATGATATGCATTCTACATTTTAACAGCCGCAGCAAAACTTCTCGCTCAAATTGTTTGCACAGCCTCATGTTTGCAGTGACTGCAGAGCTGTACCCATGACAAGCCAATCTATAGACACAAACAGTCAAAGTCAAAGGCAAGAAATCCTGAAACCAAGAGACACCAGCCTGCCTTGAGTGTCTTTGTAGCATGTGGACAGCAGGTGATTTTTACATGATGGTGTCATTCTTTGTCATATAAAAAGAGTTAGCAATTTTCTATCAATCAGATAATTGAGAATGAGAATTGAAGTAGCTGTGTGCAAGTGATTGACACAAGGGCATGAACTTGACTACAAGACAGTAGACCACCATGTGCAGCGAGACAGCCTTATTTTGTTTGTGTGACAGTTGCTTTGCTGCACTAATGTGTGTTTGTTAGCATCAGTCATTGAGCAGATACAGTCTTTGTGTCACACAACACACAATATGTATTACATGAATTATCATAGACTACAATAAAGAATGTTGACGAGTTTTTCAAACGTGTTTTTGGCAAAGAAAAAATATGAAAAAACAAATGGCAAAAATGTTTTTAGGGTAAAGCTTTGCTGAGAGCTTTGTCAGGCAGTCCCACTGTGTAGCTCAGCATGTGCTATTTAAGTAGCTGGTCTACAACTGAAAGTATTTGGCAAAGTTTGCGGCAAAACATTGATACACTTGTGATTACATGACAACATACCATCAATTATGCTTCTGAAAATCTGCACCATTTGTTAATTTTTGTATCAATCCAACTTCTTACACAAAAAACCTCTGAGGCATCATTCCTGCACTTGATTTGCACTGGAGAAAGTTGTAAATTTTGTGGTTTGTTATATGTGCACTACATCAGTTTGTACCGTGTAATATTTGCTGAGCTGAGAATACAGTCAAGTCGGCAGGTTGCTGACAACTTGTTTACGTCAGTCCCAATTAATAATTAGTTTAATGATTTGAGCACTTGACATGTGCCCTGGACAAATGCAGGCAGGAAAATGCACACACAGTGCTGTTTGCATAAATCTGCCATTTCAGCTCGGGTCGAGGGGGAACAGTGGGAGAGAGGTGGGGGAATTATAGGACTCAGATGTGTGTGATTGGCGGTTCCCCTGGCTCCCAGGGTTAGAGAGTTCAGAGAAAAGCCGATTATTGCTCTCCCTCAGGTCAAGCCTTCATAAATAAACAAGGGGAGAGCCTGAGGCACCGTGTTTTAGTATGATTAGCATATCATACAGCCTATCGACAAGGCACTTATCATATTACAGCACGGCCGTCCTCTGAGCACACGGAGGTTACATGTACAGGGCTGCTGAGCATACATCTCTGTTCATTAGAAGAGTCCTCAGGGGAGAGAATAAATCATATCAGCACGTGGTTATGGCAGCGCAGGCGTTTGACTCCTTTAATAAGCGGAAAGGAGCCGACAGTAGGCTTTACACTGAGGAGCAGGATGAGAGACAAGTGGAAATGATGGGGAGGATTGACGGTGGGAGAGAAGTATATAAAGAGGCAGAGCTGTGGTACTTGGGTTTAATACCTGAACCAATATTCCGCCCCCTTGTTATTTTGCTTCCCCATGTATTTGCACTAAGACCTGCCTTGGTCTCAGCCATTTTTTGGACCTTGACAGAATCAGCAAAAGTATATCAGATGCATTTAAGTTTATGTAAGAGACTGTTTTTGAATCAAATGGTAAAATTTTGTCATGGTTCAGGCTTTCTTCTACATTACAACAGCGAGCTGGCGCCCCCGAAACTGCAAATTATTTAAACCTGTTTTTAATACAATCTTTTGAATACACAACTTTCTTTCCAGCAGTGTCAACTGGCAAAACAGAAAGCCTATGAAAGTGGCGACTAAGCTAATGCTAAAGCTAGCGCAAGTCAATGCATTCTGCAATAGCCACTATCAAACTCCAGTTAAACACTCTGCAGTGAGCCCAATGCAAGTCGAATAACATACAACATTCTATTGAGGCAAACCCAAGTGTTCGTAGCATAATTTTGGGAGTCAAACTACGGCTGAATTTCTTTAATTTGTGGCTGCTTAGGACTTGGCTTAGTTGCTTAGTTCATGCAAAAGCAGATTAAAAAAAAAAAAAACACAAAAGAAAAACTTTTCGATTTTTAGTAGGGCAGCTCTGGTCTAAGTCTCAGCAATAGGAATGATTCTTGAATGACCCCAACATTGATCAGGGATAAGGTCAGGGTGAGAGTTTGGCTAGACTCATGTTGTCAGGGTTATAGGTTTGACTGAAATACAATGCAAATATGTTCTGAACTGCCCATTCTGACCTTGTCTAAGACTCTCTCTTTGATCTTGGCCTTGGCTTTTGGTTTCACTCTTAGACATGGACTTTCCAATCCTGGTCTTAGCTAAAGGCAAGGATGAGCCAGTGAACAGCAAAATGGAATAAAATCAGAGGAAAGGATATTAGAGTTTGGTACAGCGAACAGACAAAATAATGTTTCTTTGGTTGATGAAATTAGCCCAGGAGGAATTATGACTGTCTTAACTGCATCCATGATGGAGTGGAAGTCAACTCAACTCTCAGACACGCTACTCAGATTTCAATTTGGGCAAGCCTTTTCTCCTCAGCTACACAAGCTCAACTCACAGACCAGGGGCCACAATTAGCAGCTAGCCACTCTGACCAGGGAGAAAGAGCAAATGACTTCCGTACCTAAGCCTTTCTAAGCCTGGGGAGCCGGGGCACAGAGCAGCCTCGGTGCTCTCCTCCTTCCAGTCAAGCATAGCCTCTTTAGGTGGTCCACACTGGGGAAGGATGGTATATTTCAGCTGTTATTAGCACTGTTTAGCCTGCCTCCAAGAGGCGTGAGTGCTGGGGGTAACCAGCTGGGTGCATATAGTGTAGGCTATGAGAGGTTACAACGCAAAAACTGGAATATTCGATGGCATGTCTTGGCTTCACGGTGGTGGCACAAAGCTGGGATCAGTCTGGATGCCATGTCACTTGAATAATCACATCCACCATTGTCATGGAGTGCCATTGTCATGTCTCAGGCCAAAGAGAGGGGCAGCAGAAACCAGGAGCATACATTCAGTTTTAACATTAATGTTTAAAAATTACTCAAAGAAAGTATTTCATAGTTTGGAGGGATTTTTTTCCAAAAAGTAAAACTGCATAATGAATTATCTCCGTGATCCTTTCGGGCTGTTGGTAAATTAGTATATATTTGTGTGTCTACAGGACAGTAACATCCATACCGCTACATTTCTGTACACCTTCTTGTGTGTGTATTCGCATGTGTGTTCCTAAGTGATGCCTTCCCCTCGCGCCTACCCCCTAAATTCCCCTCCACCCCTGCCCATGCAAATTAGAACTTCACACACGTTGCGGCAAGCTGCTGGGTGCTCTGTGATTTCACACGACCAATTAAGGCCCTCTTGGCAGTTGTGTGAACAGTTTCATTAGAGGAGATAATATTGCAAAGTGAAATGATAAGCAATCATTATGATTAATTCCCAGACATTACATTGCTCGTTAATGAGGTGTAAATGATCTCATTATTTTTTGAAAGAGTACAGATTAGATTAAAGTGGAGTGGACAGCGCTCCTCGGTGTTCAGACAAGTTAGTGTTAATTAGGCCCAATCTCCAGAAGCAAATGAGCCGCAACCCTTTGGTAAACAATTAGGCTTCCATAGCCTCGAGCAAGATGGACAAGGATAGGCAACTGAATGGATAGATTGCTGGAGAGATGGATGTTAAGAGAGTGTTCAAATCTGAATCCAATTCATTGTTTTATGAAGACACAAAATCAGACAAATCATTGTTCTTTCTGTGCTGAACAGTTGAGTTAGGCAAACATTTGAGGATGATATTGGGCTTTTTATTAAATATCGATCAGTTAATGCGTCTCACTCTCGAAATGACGCAGTATCTTTCTTGAGAGCAACATAATATTCATGGAGACATTGATAATATGACATTAACTTTAAATCCCTACACTGTGTTACAATACAACAATAAAAGCTGTCTAATCATAAGGTGAAAAGTTAGACTGATATCAGTGAGATAAAATAACAAGTACTAACACTGGATTAAGCTGTTTCCTGTGACTCCCTTGTGAAAAGATAGATGACAGACTCCACCACCAATAATGAAAGCTAATATATAGGAAAGTCATTACTAGATGTAAATACACGAAAAACAGAATTGCCCCCCAAAGGAAAGTAAGTAAACAAAGTAGGTAAACAAATACTATAAAAATGGAAGTTTGATTTCTCACAAGTGTTAAGGCTTAAACAAATTGAATCAGTCTAGCTGTAAATAAGGAGTTTTTGTAGAAACTGACACATTATATCATTAGACTTGTTACAAAAAAAATACTCATACTGGTAAACAACAACAACAACAACGAAAACCAACAAATCCTGCTGAATTCCTGTCAGTTCACTAAATATTGACACACTATATTGGAATACATTGAGTTGTGGGTGAACATGAGGATCATGTCAGACACTACAAGATTCAAAAAGGGATTTCCTGCCTGCAGTCTCTCATTTTCAGAGGCCTTGCAGCTGCTAAAACTCACATTTCAGGTACTTTAAATGACATTTTGGAAAGAAAAGTTAGGGGAAAAAAAAGATTTAAGTTGCTTCATCTTTATTTCAAAGAAACTTAAGTTCGGTCTGTTGATGTCAAATTATCACTCATTGGGTGTCTTTATAGATTCAAACAACACTTTTGTATTTATAAAGGTTTTGTGTAATGCACAATTTAGAAAAACAATTGGTAACAATTGTTTAAAAAAATTGGTAATAACATTCCTTCATTCAACAAAACTCAATTTATGATTGCACTTCACTGAAATAATTACTTGCTTCATTGTTGGTGTCATGTCAGTGAACGAGTAAAATGGATTTAAAGGTTAAAGCGGCAATGTGACGTTTAAAGATAAAAAAGAAAGCAATTTACTTTACATTATTAAATGTCTTAATTATTTTAAACAGGGACACTTTCACTGAGACAAATCTTGATGTCACAAAGGTTGGAACAGTGTTCTTATATCTCATCTAAAGACGAGTGGAGCGGCCACAGTGGGAAATGTCTGCCTCTGACAAACATTGATTTTACCATCCTCTCCCTTTGTCTGAAAAGATATGCTTAGATTATGACAAGAAAAGCGATGCTGTAATCCCTCTGCCATAGGAGTTATGTTTTAGAGACATCAGGCCCTTATCGGTGATTGATAACGCTTAACTCAAAAACATATAGAAGCATTAGGAATGTCAATATTGTGCCGGCGACTGAAGGTGACCCCTGGTTCCTGTGTTTGCAGTGTGGGCGCAGCGGGCTTTGATGGTAAATTTGTAAGGGTGGTTATGTGGGGAGGCTATTATGGATTTGCTATCTTGGCCTGAAGTGTTTGCGGCTGATTATGTGATTAAATCAATAATAATTTCTGTTTGGGCTCCCTTGCTTCTCTGCTTCATCTTCTTTTTCCTGTGTAGTTGAGTGGAACGGTGGGTGGGGACTGTTGTACACACATACAAATGCGGGTACAAACACACACACACACACGTACACATACAACCACATACAACACACACCAGAACAACTGTGCAGCAGATGGCATTAAGGCACATTCTAGGGTCCATAAAGTATAAATGAAGGAATTCATCATTAGAGGAACATATGAAAAGGGAAAAATGTTAAAAATCTTCATATTGAACAGTTTTTAAACATTTTTGCCCGATTACAAAAAGACACAAATGCATCTTAAACACAACCATACAAATGAGGTGCAGTTATTTTTAACAAAATAACACACTTACCTAACTTTTAATTACAGTATATGATTTGTGACCTTCCTCAGTGATGCAAGCTCAAAATAAAACTAAAGAGGATGCCCAAGGCCTATGCTGCATCTCTTTGAATTCCTTCCTCTAAACTGTACCTCAGACTCTGGTTTGTTGCCAACTTGTGCCAGCCACTCCTTAGCAACCACAATCGCTCCCCTCTCTGGTTCTGCCAGTTTTGTTATGTCTAGACTGCAGGAAATGCAACATTACATTTGTTTACAACCAACAGGAACTAGAACCAGAAGCTGTAACGTGATTAAAGAGTGCTACCCAGAGAGAGTGTGTGTGGCTCAACCCCCTGGGTTTGGCAACAATCTACTTGATATAGGCAAACCAAAACGGATAAAGAGAGCAGACGTGCTATCCATGTCAGGTCAATGAAAAGATTATATCCAATACAGTATACATCTTTAAGATTTAAAGGTAAGTAGGAAGGAGGCAAGTTTGGCATTTGTGTCCTTTTTGTAAACGCTGTATATATTTCGGTGTTTATTTGAGCATGTGACTATGTAAGATATGCATTTAGTGTGACTGTGGTTGCGTGTGTGTGATTGTGTGTGGCTGAGTTAACTCACAATCCCTCAGCACCCTCTTAAATCTATACCCAATAAAAATCAGCGCCGTCTCGAAAAACAAAACCCAGGGAAACATCTGTAAAACATTGATTTTGCAGATAGCAAACCAACTGCATGGCTAATGAGAAAAGAAATCATTTTTGATTAATTAACCTAAAAATTGGAGAATCTAAGCTGCCACCAGGGAGATGACAAGGGCTGCAGGCCTGATCACACAGGAGGGGGACAAACTGTAGAGTTTCTTCCAGCTTCAGCTTGCTTGAGGAGGGAGGAAGGAGAGGCTTTGGGAACACTGGTGGTTGAGTCTTGGCAGCCATTACTAAGCCGACATCACCATGAGTCTTTGTGGTGATCAAATGCAGGTATAAAATATTTTCCACTCAATGATTGCGCCCAGTTATTCATGAGGGGGTTAAATGTCTGTTATAAATAGCTGTAATTTATTGCTTTTACAGTAGTCTGTGAATTTAAAGGGTTGGTTTAACTAAATTACACTCACGTACACACACACACACACACACACGCAAGCACACAAACATAATTTCTCACTTACCTCTTGTGGGATCTAGCCATGCAGTTTTGGTTTTAGGTCATTTTTGCAGACACCCAAAGTATAATGGAGATGAATGGAGTTCTTTGTGTTCCTCAAAGTATCTCAGGGTGACTCAGGGTCAAGTCTTTTCATTGTTTTTGTTACTTTGTTACTCTTGAACATTTTCACTGTTTTAGTGTTGAGCCCATAGCATCTTAATCAGATGCAGGGGGCTTTCATCGTACTCCAATATAAAAGCCATCTGCGGCAATATTTATTACTCTGAGCAAGTGCTCCAGCCATCCATTCACCTCAGTAGTTTTCAAGTTTACAGTGAATTTACAATGATATTTGAGACATTACTCAATATAAAAAAAACAAAAACAAACAATGTATCCTTGTTAATTCCACAATAAGATGGGTTCATGTTTTGGCCCTCAATTTTCATTATTTCCCCTTTGATTCTGGGAAACACTACCCACACTCCTCAGTCATTGCTATAGAGATGATGCCATTCTGCTTTGCTTTACAAAACTGTTTTTTACACAATGTTCAAAATAAATTGATGTTTGGGGACTTTTATTTTTCTGTAGCAATGTTTTGTCTAACACTTTTAAGTAACTGTCTCATGGCACCTTATACTTTTAGTTTTATAGCACAACACCTTAAGTACCACTGTGCGAGAGGTGCTTCAGAAACTACATGTGAAATGTATTATTTTTTGCCGTTGGAGTTGACTGCTTTCTAATACTGTTATTCCTTTTTCTAAATATCAGAATGATATTATACAAGTGCAGTGGTTCTCAAACTGCGGAGCACCTGAAAAAAGGATAGTAAGGATGAGTAGAAATAATTTACAGTTAAACTAAGTTGAGAAAACTTTTCAGTGATGATTGATAACACTTGTAGTGTGGGGGACATGGAGTTTTTTTGGCTTCTGAAGTGAGGCTTAGCAGCAACAGTTTGATAACAATTTAATTACTGTAAAAAAAAAAAAAAAAAAAAAAAAGATTTTTAGGTTTTTCATTAAAGGTTAAAAAAA
>JAQLOL010000025.1:19334634-19363479 GCA_029783665.1 Naso thynnoides
GACCATTATAGAGGCAAAGTCACATCTTAAGCAAGGCGTCATGCTGAAGGAATTATAGGAACAACATGACAACTGTAGGAATGATATTCTTCCTAATTTGTAGTGCAAAAATCCATTTGTACATGATCATTTTTTATTTTACAATTCTTTAAAATTCTGTTATTTTTAATAACTGTATTTTAGAAAGGCATTTTGCAATGTATGCAAAAGAAAACTGTGTTTTCTTAATGATGAGAAAGATAAATTAATTTAGCAATTTATTTCACTTGAATAAACACCCTTTAGCAACAGCAATGCAGTCTTTCCTGTCAAAATCATGGATGTGAAACATGTATTTCTTTTTAGGTAGCCTATCTTAAAAGCTGAGTGCTCCCAACAAATCACTGCTTTATTTTACCTTACAATAGACTCATGTTGGCCAACACACACTCAGTCACACTCACACACACTCTTTGCAGGGCTTCTTCACAATAGAAATGCATGATGTAATCTCTGGGGAGCAGCTCTCTTTGCAAAGGGAAATGTTGGTGTGAGGGGGAGATCACACTGATGACTCTTAGCTCTTTTGTCCGGTCGACTCTGTAGATTTTTGTCATTCCGAGGCATTTCTCATCTTAACACAAACACTGTTTCTGTTTCAATGCCGAGATAACCTTTTCCCACATTTTGGACAGAGAAACGACACGTCCATCAGGTTGCCCTCCTGTGGGATCATGGGATGGAAAGCAAACATCCTTTACTGATGGGAAATTTACACACAGGCTGAATTTGATTTTAAAATTGTTTTTGCAGTTTTTAGCACAAAAAACAATCTGAGACAAATCGGCAGGAGAGGAATTGTGTGTAGAATTAGAAAAACTCCATACACACTTTTCCCTTGATTCTGTCCTTACGATGTCACACACATGTTCTGCGTGGAGCTGTAGCGTTAAAATAAAAAGCCACACTCACACAGACTGCGTTATGGGAAACCTATAGCATCTACACCATTGTGCTTAAGACTGGAAGTGGCCGTGGAATGTTCTCGCCTGTCCTCGTAGGAGCATTATACTGGCTCGCTTGTTTTCAGCACAGACGTTGCAGTGAAACAATCCCAAGCCTTTGGCAGAGCACAGTGAGCCCATACACACTTAGATAAACCTAATGATACCATGTCTCATCCAAAGCCACCTTACAGACGAGCTACAAATGTCAGACTGTCAGTGTATCATTGCAGCATGATCAGATTCTCCCATGCCTATTGCCGTGGTGCAGCTCGTGACGACACTATTGATCGCCGGCCTTGACAAATCATTGCATATAATGTCGGAGGAATCCAAAAGTTCCAATTGTCAGTGGCTGCTTGATTTAGTCTTTAAATCCATATATGCTGGCCTAGTGCAAAGAGAAAAGTCAAGCATTTGTGTGGAGTTTAAATTGTGCTCAAGGACACACAGACTGCAGCGCATTCATGAAAATAGCCACCCAACATGAAAATACAAGATTCTAGAGTTTGGGTACAAACTTCACTCCCACGCATTAATTTTTTTTCCTCAAAATATTCAAATTGTCGTGATCTTTCTTGTCTGAAATTCGTTTTCTGTTGTTCACTGCAGATCAGTGAGAACCTCTTTAATGTGCTGCATCCCCGAAAAGATGAAAAACTAAAATCAAGTGCAAACAAGCTTGTCTGGCATATCATCTCCCCCTCAGGCCTTCCGGACACTTGCCCCCTGGGGCTGTGGGGGGTTGTGTGTGTGTGTGTGTGTGTGTGTGTGTGTGTGTGTGTGTGTGTTAGGATGGTGAGAGTAGGCGGGGAGGGAGAGGGGTCTGCTTAGGAGTGCTTTTATAAAGCTTGCTGACTTAACCTTTGTCTAGCCCCGGCTAGCCAGGTCCTGCCGCTAGATGTCAAGCTCCTTGTACAATTAGAACATGTGTGCCGCTGACCTTGGCAACACGGCTTACTCGTGTCCTGGAAAGTGTGAACAGCGACGGGCTTTTCATCTGGCTGGCCACCGCTTCCTTTGCATCCAGTGTCTCTGAAGGTGTGCATGTGGAATGGGTGGGAGGCGGTGGCGTACATATTGACTATGAACACACTTGTGCTTACTATTATTTAAAGAAATTGCCAAGGGTAAATTCCTTTGGCTTTGTATGGAGTTTCACTGGAATAATTTTAGCCACGAAACAGAAACTTTACTAATATTGCTGGTAAGATGATATTTTTTGCATCTTACGTGACACTTCAGAAAAAGTCATTCACTCACACTTGTGTTTATTGAATGTCAAAATCTTTATTAAGCTCTCAAACACAGTCACAATGTTTAAACTTTTCTTTCTCCACAACTTAATGCTCAAGGCAGAAGTGTTTAGAGTTATGAGGTGCAAAAATATAATATATTGAGGAAATCCCTGCTGACAGTGACAACATGGTTCCCCTTCAGTGGGGCTTTGTTTGGCTTTTGTTTTAATCCCCTCTCACCATTGGGTGCAGGCCTCTGGACCACCCACATAGTTGTGCCAAAGATGTCTTCAAGAAGGCACTCAAATATGGCTGTGTCTTAATTACTACTCAGCACTGAAAACACACACGAACATGTAAGATCCTGATTAAGAGGAAGGCCTAGACAACACAGAGCAGAACCATTAAACATTAGATTAAACAGCAGATTTGGGGGATTTAAGAAAAAGCTTACAAGTCATCAACTGAAAAGGTAGTTTTTGTCGTTAATGGGTTTCCTTTGGATGACTTTGTTTGTTTTTTTGTGAATTTTAGCACTGATTTATTCAGAAAGTGGAGTCAGGAAAGAAGAGTGTCACAGCTGATGTTCAGGTTCTTAGTGACGATGCTTTGATTTTTTATATAGAACATAAAAAATAGTTTTCCTAATTAAAAATGAGCATCTAGAAATCAGAATAAAAAGGACAAAATAAATATCTCCATTTAAGTAAAGTATTTATAAAAAATATCTTTGGTCCGCTGAAGCTGATCGTCCATTAGCTCTTGAAGCCTCATTCTCATCTCGAGCTCTTTTGTAAATTCACACCCAGAGACAGAGAACCATCTTGACGGGTGACACAGTCATCTGGACGGAGTGCCGTCATTGAATACTGTATTGCAAATGCTTACACAAACAAATCGTTAATGTTTTGGCTGCTCAACATCTGCAGGCGATGACAAAGGCCTCTCTGTTAGTGCAGATATGACTGTACCACTCTGCAGTAGGGCTGACCAGGCCGATGACACACACACACGCACGCACACACACATTCAAACACATTGAGCTGTACGAAGGACACTCGAGCCTCTGCAGTTCTGAGGATGCATGGGATAATTTGAGGAGATGCTTCATGTGATTATGGCCAGAGGAATGTACTAAACAGGAGTTGTGCAAGAGTTGAAAATATTCCTTTTTTTTGAAGGATCTTTTGATTTAAAAATATGTGTTAATAATGGGAGCTAAAATTGGTGGTGTTAATGCAATGCAGAACTAATGTAGCAAACAGATTAAGTATTTTTTTTAAAAAGAACAAACTCTTCAAAAAAGCGAACAGTCAAATCAAAATCAGATTTTTCGTCTTCCGCATCCTTAATGATCCTATTCTGACAAACAAATCACCAAATTTAAATCCTGCAAGAGGCACACAAAACATTAGTCAAAATATGATTCTGATAAATTAACTCAAATATAAAGTAACTTCATATTCTTTACCAGAATAATTAAATTCTAACAGAATAGAGTGGTGGGAGGGTGATCGAAGAACACAATGGAAAAATGTGACTGGCACAAGAATTCCAACATAGTTAAACCCAGCAGGCCTCTTTTTTCCCACCCTCCCCTCCCAACTTGGGCCGGACCTACAGAGATGTGCCTCTCTGAAGGTTCCAAAGCTATAGATGCTTGAGAGGAATGCATTTGAAGAGACAGAAGGAGGGACTGCAGTATAGCTGCAAGTGTAGGCCCCTTTTAGAGATGACCGTTCTTGCTCTCCGTAATAATGTAAATAAAATGAAAAATATCACCGTTTGACAAAGAGGGTTCAAGTTAAATTTCTTAAAAATTAATACGCAAAATACTGAAGATTATTCTTCATTCTCCTCAACATAGAGTAACTGCTACCAGTGTCTTTGTCTGTGTGGGAATTCATTAAGTGAATGTGGAAATTGTTAAGAATGGGAGAATTAGTAATTGCTCAATGCGTCGTTCAGTGCTTGCCTGTGTGGCTTTCACAGAATGAGTGGAAAGCATGAATACCTCATCTGATATAATATGTCGGATTAACGGTTTCAGTTAGCATGCCAAAGATTGCTGAGCAAGATAGCAGACGCACAGATTCAATGTCTACAATCCCCCTATTGACTGCGTTCAGCTTGATATTTGCATCTGAGTAAATGAAGACTCTTAAAGAAATGAGAAACGGATTGGATTTTTTTTTTATCCCTTCCTTTCTCATGCTATAGGAAAATCAATATCCTCCCCCTACACATGCACACACGCGCACACACACACACACACACACCCACACACACTTTTTCTCTGTCTTTTGCAAACACCTAAGACATATAGTGTGCCATGAAGTGCCGTCTTCACACAACTGCACAACATAACACCGGTTCAGGGTAATGTTGGATGCTATTGGAATAATGTTGAGATAATAAGCATGTACAACGTCATAGTAAAGTATAAAAATAATCAGATGGTACAACAGTTTAGCCAGTTTTGTAATCCTGAGTAATTGTACAGATTCTTAAACTGTCAGAAACCACAGAAAAATCCAACCTGTATGATTCCTTTAATCTTTTTAAAGTGTAAGCAAGCACATTTTGTGTTTTAAGCCGTTAAGGGTGTAAAAATAGAGTAGAAAATTTTCACATTATTCCTTTGGTCATGCTCAAAATGCATTTTGCGACAGAACTTATAATGTCAAACGAGACATTTTCGAATAAAAACAGGAGTTTTAAAATTTAATTTACAAAATGCATTTAAATGTTTTAAAAAAATTACAATTTCTTTGTCTTTTTAGGTTAAAAAAAATATATATATACATATATATATATATATCTTTACAGGGCAGCATTGACAAGTAAAGTCAGTGCGAACACATTTATATACACTCAATAAATACTCTTTAGTGAAGATAAAGAATGTGTATGTATACAGTATATTTGTGTTTTAGGTGTTTATCTCTGTACTTACCCATGTAATATGTGTGTGTTCTTTGTCTTTCTACGTGTGTGTAGAAAAAGGTCATAGGCACACAAAGGCTCCCACTTGTAATTGTATGAATGAATAAAAGAGATTGACAGTAATACCATTCTAATAACTAATCAGCTCAACACAATGCCTACTCATTTGCGTTGACCTTTCAACCCTCAATTATGGAAATGAGTTCTGCTGTCCGCTGCTGGGATAAGGAGATTTTCAGCCTCCTGTCACGTGTCACTGACGTTCGTACTCACTTGCTCCTCTTGATTTCTCATTTTTTGTTTAGGATTTGTGCCTTTTAATAATGGCATATAATATAAATTAAGAAAGTGATTATTTTTTGTTTTGTTTTGTTTTATTTTAATTGGATTTTCATGGAATTTGCAGGAAAATCAAGAAAGGAGATGACACTGGTTTTGCAATGTGGAGATAACGCACAAACCAGACTCTGCATTTTCAGGATATCACGTTTTATTTTGCTTTTTCCTAATTTACCTGGCAACATACAGTATGTGATCAAGTGAAATAATATCTCGTTTTGTCAGCCTTTCCCCTCCAGCGAAGATAAGAACACGGAGCCTGTCCAAAGCCTTTCTGTTGATAATTAATTAAGTTACAGACACCAGACCTTGATAGCTCATGCCCCCCCTGGACAGAAATTACAGGAGGAGTGATGGATTTCTTTACTAATGAGTCACTGTAATTGGCACAAATGCTTCATGTCTGCTTCACCATGGCTTGCTCTATTTTAACCTTTGAAATGAGTGCAAGCCTCTCATGATTACTCACTTACAGACCATAGTAAGACCTTTAATGTTGCAGGAATGTGCAGTCTGTTCATGTCCAGCATTCTATATAAGTTTTAAGGTTATTCAAGACAGTATTGACACGTTTTTCTCTTACGTTCTCAGGCATTGCCTATTCGAGACTCCTATGATTAGTGGAAATTTACATTTAAAGGTTACAGTTATTTCACTTACTTTATTTAAGGATGGTTTGTGTGTATGTCTTTAGACATACAGTCCCATACATACTGTATGAACTTATGAACTATGATAACACATTTTGTTGCAATCTAGTAGCTATGAACCCCTCTTAGCCTTACAAGCGGCCTTTTTTAGAGGGATCATCATTTTGTACAATAAATCACTTGTACTTTAACAAATGCCTATTAAATTGTCGTAATATCTTTTTAATAATGTAGTGTATATAAAATTGTTTACTTTGGATATAAAGAATTATATTACGGTATAGAAATATATTAGATCTTTGAGTGTAAACTGAAAGAAAGTACATGCAGGATGCTGTGGCTGTGATTGAGCGCATTTCTTAATCCTAATGAAAAGAAAACGTGTATACGGCCATGAACAACACATACACTCACATGGAGTTTAACTATGCTTGAACACAAAAAATAAACACACAAGGGAGACCATTTTACATGGTTTTGATCAGGTGTGAACTAGGTCAATGTTCAGAGTTTACGCTAGCTTGTTTGACTCTTGATGGTTGCATGTGGAAGAGGAAGTGGCTTCCTACAACTGTGATTAAACATGTGTAACTAATCAGAGACTTTGCTGCCATGGCACTAGCATGTAATTTGTTGAGTCTTATTTCAGAGACCATAGGGGAGAGAGAGAGAGAGTGAGCAAGAGAGAGAGAGAGAGAGAGGGGGGGGGGGGAGAGAGGGAAGGGAGAGAGAGTAAAACTTTTTTTTGGACAACTGAAAGAGAAGGTTTTGTGTTTCATAACAATGCAGAAGATATTTCAAATCTGGTATATTTAAACTATAACTGTTTATATTTCTGATTCACCTATTTTACATGTTTTAATTAAATTTTGAATAGAGCAGAGTATGTATAAAGGCTTTATGGTTTAACAGATATTTGTGTTTACTTTCTACACCACACTTTTCTTGACCTCATAAAAAAAGATCTGCCAGTATGAATCATAACAAAAAAAGATCTGCCAGTATGAAGTTCCTTTTTTAGATGCAGGGCTCAAGTACTGCCTTTACGATGCTAACCGAAAAGGCCCAGGCATTTGAAATTCAGGTGGAAATGACTGGGCCTGATAGCAGAGGGGAATCCTAATGGGGCCATCAAAGTCCTGATTTGTACCCAACAGATGAGGCAGCTGTGAATTGTATGAAATATTGGAAATCAATAGTTTCTATGGAATTTCATTAAGCGGCAGTATCCACAATTGATAGGCCCTCATAATTTGATGGATTGCACAAAGAAAATTATTAGCTGGCTCTATGGAGAGGGTGTGAATGCACAAACCTGGGTCTTGAGAATTGGTAAACTAGGGCGATTTGCTCAGATAAAAAAAAAAAAAGTATATTGATTTTGGTTATGTTAAAAGAGAGAAACAAAATCAAAGGTTAAATCTTTGCAGCATTGCACTACAAAATATGTGTGGATTCTTTATTGATTATTTATTCATTAATTCTCCTTTTTTGCTCCCTCCTCCCTCCTTTTTTTCCCCCTCACTCCCTTTAGCCCGAGGTGATGTGCTGGATGATGCCGACAGTGGGAATGAGAGCCGCAGTGGCAGTGAGGAGACACATGTTTGTGAAAAGTGTTGCGCTGAGTTCTTCAAGTGGTCAGACTTCTGTGAACATTTAAAAAACTGCACCAAAAACCCTCTGGTGCTCATAGTGAATGACAATGAGGACACACCTAACCCCACCCAAGAATACCCTACAGAGCCCTCCCCTGTCCCCAGCTGCTCAAGCGAGCAAGCTGACAGTGAGGACCCTAGGGAGGGCAACCACAGCCCTGCTGGTGAGGGGGATGACATCCCAGACACAGCAACCCTAAATGGGGTCAATGTCCTAGAAAAGGAGGACGAGCAGATGGAGCTAGAGCTTTCTCCAGAAAAAAATGTGGATCCTGAAGAGAGAGATGTGACATCCCCTGAGCCAGACGGCTCTCTACCTCAGCTCAATGATGTCGTCCCCTCCGCTGTTACAAGCTACGCCATGCCAAGCACCAATGTTACCTTAGAGACCCTGCATGGCACCCGAGTTGCGGTTGCCCAGTTCTCACAGAGCGTAAGGGCAGCAGCAGGCAGTGGAGTTTCCACCATGGCTATTCCAATGATCCTGGACCAGCTGATGGCTCTGCAGCAGCAGCAGATACACCAGTTGCAGCTGATAGAACAAATACGCAGTCAGGTGGCTCTGATGAACAGACAGTCTGCCTCACAGCCTGCTCTCAACCACCATCACAGCAATGCTGCTGGAACCCAGGGGCCTGTATCCTCATGTGTCCCCCCTGTTGCAAATCAGCTTCAATTACACAACTTCATCACTCCCCCTGTCCATCAGCTGCCTGTTAGGTTGCCAGCCACTCTCAATGGTCAAGGCCCTTCACCCCTGACCTCAGCAATAGAAGGGCCTCTCTCTCAAACACCACAACATGGCAGTCAACAGTCTAACTCTTCAATCCCTAACACATCCTCAAATAACTCAGTGTTTTCCCCACCCACTGGTAGTGGATTGTCATCTCTACTTCCCTCCTGCTCATCGTCAGTCACAAACAACAACATTAGCACTAGTAGTAGTGTAACAGGATGTGGTGGCATCAGCAGCAGCTCAGCTCTTCCCAGGAACTCTGCAACTCCTCCCTCACTCAGCCACAACAGCCTGCTGAGCTCTGCCTCCAGTCTACCACTGATACCTCACAGCTCATCCAGCAGTGTTATCTTCCCAAACCCACTGGCCAGCATAGCAGCCACGGCCAATGCCCTCGACCCCCTCTCTGCTCTGATGAAGCACCGTAAGGGGAAGCCCCCAAATGTGTCTGTGTTTGACACTAAACCCAGTTCTGAAGACCCCTTCTTCAAGCATAAGTGTCGGTTCTGTGCCAAGGTGTTTGGCAGCGACAGTGCCCTACAGATCCACCTGCGTTCCCACACTGGAGAGAGGCCCTACAAATGCAACATATGTGGCAACCGTTTCTCCACCAAGGGAAATCTGAAAGTACACTTCCAGAGGCACAAAGAGAAGTACCCACATATTCAGATGAACCCCTACCCTGTGCCAGAGTACCTGGACAATGTGCCCACAAGCTCAGGCATCCCATATGGGATGTCTTTGCCCCCAGAAAAACCTGTTACCACATGGCTAGACAGCAAACCTGTCCTTCCCACAGTTCCCACCTCAGTCGGGCTCCAGCTGCCTCCCACGCTGCCTAGTATGATGGGAGGCTTTGGCGAGTCTCCAAGCCTCACTCCGCTCAACAGGTCCCCTCAGAGGCCATCTCCACCATCAAGCGAGTGTGCCTCTTTGTCCCCTAATATTGTGACTGACTCTGGCATGACCACTACTTCACCATCCCCAAAACCCAACCTTGGGAGTGATGCACCTCCTCACTTGAAACCTGAGGGTGTTCTCCTGCCCCCAAGCTGCTCTACTCGGCCAGGAGAGAACACCACCACCACAACCACTGTAACTCAAGTGGTTCTTTCTTCTACCATCACCTCCACCACATCAACCAGCTGTGGACAGGTCACTGAACCCATTACTAGCCCAAACTCTGTATCTAACCCAGTCTCCCACCCTGTCTTGCCCATGCTCTCAGACCAGTTTAAGGCCAAGTTTCCTTTTGGAGGCCTCCTGGACTCTATGCAAACCTCAGAGACATCGAAGTTGCAACAGCTCGTTGAGAATATTGACAAGAAGATGACTGACCCAAACCAGTGTGTCATCTGTCACCGGGTTCTGAGCTGCCAGAGTGCTCTTAAGATGCACTACCGCATCCACACTGGCGAGAGGCCTTTCAAATGCAAGATATGTGGGCGGGCATTCACCACAAAGGGAAACCTGAAAACACACTTTGGTGTGCATAGATCCAAACCCCCACTTCGGGTCCAGCATTCTTGCCCTATATGTCAGAAGAAGTTCACTAATGCCGTTGTCTTGCAGCAGCATATTCGTATGCACATGGGCGGGCAGATCCCTAACACCCCGGTCCCTGAAAACCTGCAAGAGATGGACACTGACTTGTCCTATGATGAGAAGAGCTTAGATGCAATGAGTAATTATGATGATGACCTTTTGGATGAAATGGAGCAGGCTATGGAAGATGAACCTGACTTAAAAGAAATAGAAGATGACCCAACTAAACCTTTTTCACCTGAGAGCTCGCCACCAACTTCCATCATCTCCAGCATTGCTGCAATGGAGAATCAGATGAAGATGATTGACTCCACTGCCAACATGACTCGTTCATATGCTCAAAAGCTTACACAGAATGGCAGCAGTTTTGGAGGAGAGAATGACTGTTTCGCCACTGATTCCCTCTCAGTGACAGGGGATGCTGAAGGTCAAAGCCTGGGAAGCCCTGCTCTGTCTGAGTCCTCTGGCTCTATGCAGCATCTGTCCCCAGCTCACAGCCATTCTGAGAGCCAGTTATCCAAGTCCCCAGCTACACTCAACAATAACAACATCAGCAGTGCCATGACAGCAGAGGATGGGCAAGAGAACAATACAGCTAGCTTGGCAACAGTGAAGTCGGAAAAATCAGAGACCCCATCTCCGCTTTCGGCAACTGAAGGAACTGGGGCGCTTGACCTGACTGCCACTCAACCTGGCAGGCACTTTATTAAGGAGGAGAGTCACTTCAACATGCTGTTTCTAAACAGAGATCGAGGTATATATGTGCAAAATCAATCAACACTTAATACACAATGTAAAGGAAGTTAAATATCTACACAGATACAAATGAGATGTAGCAAATATAGCTGAAAATACCATTTTTATTTAAATATTTAGCAATTTATTAATTCATTAATAAAAAAATGAAGTATTGTTAGCTGAATTAATGTGGAGGGGCTTGAAAAGAGAGGGGGAATTTTGTACTTTTTAAATCTGACAATCTTCACAAAGTTTAAAACTACAGTTTAAAAAATTACCCTGTGCATTTCTGATGTCAGCATTTTAACCCCAGTTTGATATGTTTTTCAGGGCTGAGCACTCCTAATTTGGCTAGCACAGCATCAAACATGATCAAAATGGAAATGAATGGGCATGGGAAGTCAGTGTCTCTGAGCGACAATTCTCACCTGCCTGTGGGCATCCAGGTTCCTGCTGCAGCACCCCAGACCACCATGAGCCCCAGCATTAACCCCATGTTGGCTCCCCCGCCTCCACGACGCACTCCTAAGCAGCACAACTGCCACTCCTGCGGGAAGAATTTCTCCTCAGCCAGTGCTCTGCAAATCCATGAGCGCACACACACTGGGGAAAAACCTTTTGCCTGCTCTATTTGTGGAAGGGCTTTTACCACAAAGGGCAATCTGAAGGTCAGTTGAAATAATATATTAATTAGACTTTTAAATAAATGAGATTCCAAAGAGGTTAGCACTGTTGCTTAACAGCAAGAAGGTTCTGAGTTCAAGCCTGGCCTTTTTGTGAGTTTACACATTCTCCCAATGTCTGTGTGACATGCAGGTTAGGATAATTAGTGACTCTCAATTCCCTCTTGATGTGAATGTGGTTGTGAATGGTTGTTAGTCTCTGTGTCAGTCCTGATGAACTGGCAATCCATGCCTGCTAACCTTAAGGCTTAACAATAAGCTCACAACAAGCTAATAACAATCCATACTGCAATACAGATTTCACCTCTCTGGTATGAACATAACATGCACAAATCTCTTGGAAAAAAACAAAAATATATGCGCTGTATACATTTAATACGCTCATATTTTACCCTTCCCCTAGAAGAGTCTGTAACTTACATATCATTGACATTAGTGCTGGTGCCTAGTCATTGTTTTCTTATGTTTGTCAGTCTCTCGATGGTGATTTACATTACTGTGACTCCCATGCACAACAGAGAAATCAGCGTGGTAGAATTCACCATCAAGCATAAGGAAAAGACAACTTTTTCTTCTTTTAATGAGTTTCCTGCTAGCGAGCTGAAAGTTAGTAGCTCTCTTCTGGGTTCGCATGATGTGCCTTGTGCATCTATATAGTTACCTGGGTGGAAGCAGTAGATTTTAGGAGTCAAAGGGCTTATACACACTGTAGCTACCGTTATATTGTTAAAAACAGATCTGGTGACATGATAATAAATCAGGAGAAATACGTGAGAAATGGGACATCAGGAGGACACTGGGAATGGGTGGTGAAAAAGGGAAGTCTCCTGGGAAAATCAGGAGGGTTGGCAAGTATGTTAAGATCTATCAGGGTTGTACCCTGCGGCTTGCCCAATGTCAGCTTGGATTAGCTCCAATTAAAAAATTTAATTTCTAGTAAGATGTTCTTTGCATGGTGTACATGACTCTGCAGAATCTGAAACGTAGTTGCTACCTTAATAATTTTGTGATACCTGGTCATTTTGTATAATTTTTCAGTAGTTTCAAATGTGCTGTAATATAAAATATTCATGTCACAAATCAAATGCAAAATCAAAAATGTATGCCTGTTTGTATGTGATGTTTTTGCTGTTCACTTTTATTCCACTCCAGACAATGTTGTTTTTATCCAGTATTTGCCTTGGATGTTGTTACTTTCAATGACACACTCCTGATGTTTTTTTGTTATTGTCTTGCTAATTTTAGGTTCACATGGGAACCCATATGTGGAACAATGCTCCAGCCCGAAGAGGTCGGCGACTGTCTGTGGAGAATCCCATGGCCCTGCTGGGCGGGGATGCCATGAAGTTCAGCGAGATGTTCCAGAAAGATCTGGCGGCTCGGGCCATGAATGTCGACCCAGGCTTCTGGAACCAGTATGCAGCTGCCATCACCAACGGGCTGGCCATGAAGAACAATGAGATCTCTGTCATACAGAATGGAGGCATCACCCAGCTGCCCGTCAGCCTTGGCGGTGCCGGAATCACTTCATTGGGAGCCATGCCGGGAGGAATGGACCGTGTTCATGCCGGCAGCAGCCCTCCCATGACGGGTATAGAGAAGGCTGGTCTGGATGTTGGGGCTAGCCGCCCATTCTCCAGATTTATGGAGGAGAACAAAGAGATTGGGATCAATTAAAAAGACTTTTCTGTATTATTCTAAGGTAGGTGATTGGCAAAGACTAAAAGGCTAACATCAAGAAAAGAAACAGGTGATCCAGTCTGAACTCATGCGTACTATATTATGTACAGATTAATTTTTTTTTGGTTTGGTTTTGGAAATATAGTATTTAGTATTGGTTAGAGGTCTTTGCCTTTCACCCATTCCCTCCTCACTTGATATTTTGCCTATACGAAGAATACTTTGTCTCTTGTTTGAGAATATGTCGTCTTGCAAGATTTGCATGGTACTTATTGGTTTTTATCAGTATGTTTGACTGCTTTTATGAATTTCTTTAAAAACCAGGATCCTGCCTCATTTGCGATGATGGGCAAGCATCTTGTCTGGACAGAACTGAAACCGAAAAGAACGAAGATCTCTTAAAGACAGTCTGGCCGTTGCTTGGCAACCGTGTTTATGATTGCTCTTTTAAATTTAAAAGGGCCATGGAAAGACTGAAGCAAAGACTGAAGTATAGTGTTTCTGTGCTCGCCTGATATTTTTTTCTCATGAACTAGAAAACTTGAAAAAAATAATGTTTGAACTATTTTAATCTTTACATTTAGTCTCCCAGCATTGTCTTATAATATTGTCCTGTGTCTTTAGTATTTATGATATTGACAAAAAAGCGGGTATACAAAAATATATTTAAAGGCCCAAGCATTTTATTGATCCATTTTTTTTCTAAACTGCAGGCTTCACTGATGAATATCTCTTTCAATAAAGACATTATGTCATTTGCGTTGAACAACAGAGAAAATTGTAGGTTTTGTTTGGATATCCGTTGAGAATATGTGTATCTTGTTACACGGTAAAAAGGCAAGAGATATCCGAAGCTGCTATGACCACAACCCTGCTTTTAACCTTTGTAAAAAGTAAAAAGAAGTGATCCTTTTGAAGAAAAATCTATGTATAGAAATACAGACAAATCTAAAACAGGTATGCATATTTTGTATCACATAAAAATAGACATCATGAGTTGAGAGTATTTGTCATGTTTGTGAATGCACTTTTTAAAAACAAGACGTTTTGTCTGTGAGTTACCGTTAACCTTTTGACTGAGCTATCTATCACATGCTGTTTTCATTGTTTCCAGCGTACCACTCCTACAATTTCCAGAGTCGGTTCTCTGTTATTGCATCTGTGCTACTTGTCAGAGTGCAAACTCATCACTCAATCAAAACCTTCTTAAATAAAAAAAAGAAAACAGGTGTGTGTTTGAATGGTTTTCTGCATCATGTCTTCCCTTGATTTGTCACCCTTTTATTTCCATAAATTACAATACAAATACCACATACAGATGATTAAATCAATGACAAGGTATCTTTATTATCATTATCTATATTATTGTTATTTAAATTTCTCTAAACCCTTATCAAAAGAATGGTTTAATGTGCTAGAGCTGCAAAACAAAGATCCAGGAATGGTATTTTGTAATGTGTGCCTAACTGCTCACCCCCACCCCCAAAAAAATCTAGATGAACTTTGAAAAAACAAAACTTAAAAAGTATTGTTATGTTAATTATAATAAAATAAATTCTGTTTAAATTTATCATAACAATTTCTAGCATTTCACTATAAAAATAATACAATTGATTGATTTTTAGCTTTTTTTCTGTTCATAAGATACATTGTTTTTTTCTTTAAACACAGTTCCCGTACATTTGATGTTGGGTTTGGGAACTTTTTTCTCCATAAAATCCTTTGGCTTTATTATTATTATTATTATTATCATTATTATTAAAATTTATTATTATTATTATTATTATTATTTAAAATATTGTTAATTGTTTTCAGAGTTTTTCAATCTCTTTGAAAACAACAACGACAACAACAACAAAAAGAGTGTTTAACAGGTGGTTTTCACTTTGTGTGTGTGTGTGCGTGTGTGTGTGTGTGTGTGTGTGTGTTATGTATAGGCCAGTCCTTTCACTGATTTGCTAATGTAATGACACATATCAGAACCATAATAATATTCATTAGTGGGACGCAAATTCGTAACAGTGTTTAGTGAATGTACTGCACAAACTGCTTTATTAGGACTATTACTTGTTTTCATGAAACACACTGATAAGGCTATTCAAGGTTAAAGCCGTTACTGTTAATAGACTTCATTCATTAAATCCAAAATAATGAATAAAAACTAAACTTCTTATTCTTTTGTATATTTGGTATGTGAGAGGTCATGAGCTCAGTCACAAATTTTAATTTATAATACTGCAGAAAATGAATGAGTTCATGATTAAAGAAAACCACAATTACTTTAAATTTGCCATGGCTGTAGAGTAATAAAAATCACTCTTCCTGCTGCTGTGGCAGCATATATTTGGGGAGTGGGATTCCATGAAACCATCATATGTTTGTGTGTGTGTGTGTGTGTGTGTGTGTGTGTGTGTGCATGGGCATGTGCATGAGGTTGGTAGGGCAATGGTGGCTTCCTCCCAGCACTCAGCCCTCCTGGTGCAACGCAATTGACACATGGTCCACATCTGTTCAAACACTCACACATGCACAGTCCCATACAAATACAGAATCCATGGTCCCGGTTTCTCAAACATAAAGAAGACAAATCAGAATTACACCAAATATTCCCAAAGACAGAGAAAAAAATATTTGCTGGGAACAAAGTGCAGCCACATCAGGTGCAAGATGAAAGTTAATGTGAACTTTAATCACTGAGAACAAAAGAATTTTCAATGCTTATCTGTTGCAGCTATAGACTGGCAGATGTGATCCACTTTACTAACCTTGATCATGAATTCCTAACTACATGAAACAAGATTACAGTGACTTTAAACTCATTTTAAAGTCAATCTAAGCAACATGGTAATAAATCACTCTTGGAGACAAAAACAAATTAATGAAGCCGCTCATAACAACAAACTTGTAGATCTGGTTTTAAAATTTCCTCTATGTTCGCTCAACCTGTCATATCAAATAAATTGCTTTCGGGGTTCTACCTGGAGTTTCTGAGCAGCTGACATGTTTGAGCTACAGCTATTAGACATTATTATTACCCAAGCCACTCAGAAAACCTTAACACAGCAAAAATATAGTAATATATGTCAGTAGACAATGCATTATTATGGCAAAAAATGTACAGCACAACTCCTATTGCAAAGCTAGTAGGCCAACCTGCACATTATCCACTGCAGCTTAAATGATGATCGGTCCATAAAAATCCAGCTTACATCAGCTTTCACCGCTGAGCCATAAGTATTTATTTTTGTGTTATTCTTCTCTTGACTTTCACACACATATTACTTCCCATGTGGATGAATCAGAGTTAAGTCTGCCCTGGAGAGCTCTTCGGGCTGATTCGGTAATGTGCGCTGTCATTTGTAAGCCCATTGTTTGACACTGCACTGTCAGCTGATCACACAGGCTTAGTCAGTGGAATTGTCAAGTAATGAAGAAGTTTCATACTGACTGTTTTTCTCTATGAAGGCACTTATTTGCTCATATTTGAGTGGCAACAAAATACATTCCACTCATTCTTCGACTCATGCGCTTGCATTTAACAAATGATTTTGCAGGCAGCCAGAAAACATGCATGTAAAGACTGTTGTTTGACACTCAAGTAGCAATTCTTCTCAAATTTTATAATATAATTCAATAGGATGTTGCTGTTCATAGAAGTACTCTGTGAAGAAGGGCTGTTTCACCTCAAGTGATTTCAATTATGACGCCCTTCCAGCTCAATATGGGGTTATATGAGGTTATAAATATGACACAGTTGGATTGCTATTTCCTAAACAAGACTTCAGCATCGTACCCAGATTTTTTTTTCCACTGAGCATTATATTGCAATGGAATGTCCAACATGTGAGGCACAATTTCATTTTACTGTTAAAACAGAATGCAAGTGTGTGAATGCAGACAAGGAATAATGTGAGGTGTGTCCCTTTAAGAGGATTTTAACAAGAATATTTTTAGAGTAAGTTACAGTGCTAATTGTGTGAAAGTAAAAACAACATGCCTTTGCATTTCTTCTGGATATTCCTTTTTTCTTTTCTTAGAAATGTGGTAGCTTTCCTCTTTTGTTCAGCACACAGAGCAAATTGCCTGTCCTTCTTTGTGTTATCTGCAATTCCCTGGTATATGTGTGTGACCTGTTTGAAGTGAATATGTGTGACATTTGGGCATGGCACAGTGTGAACAGACAGGCCATCACTGGGACGGGGCTGTCAGCTGTTTGTTTAATGCCCTGCCTACTGTGAAAGTCTCCCTGAAACAGGCGCAGTAAATATTCTCATTGATCCAGAGGCAGGGGGCCCTACGATGATGTAGTGGCGAAGAGCCACAGGAGTAAATCTAACCGACAGTAATCCAATCCCATTCTCAAGGCTCTGGGATCTGAGATAGGTGCTTTAAATCCAAAAGTGTGCCTTTTTGCACAATTTGTCTGCCTTTGTTGGGGCTTTTTTTATTTGTTTGTTTTATATGTCCATGTCTCAGCTTTTAAGTTAATCCATAGCTTGCTGGGGTGCTTCGCTAGCCATCCTTTATATATTTCTTTTTTAAATCAAAGTCCCATAATGGTGCCGCAAACTCAGCCTCATGCTCATTCCACTGTCAAACTCACTCCCACACTCACTTTTGCTCATCTTAAGCATGTGCATCCAACTGAGCTCCAAACTTCAAAGTTAAGAGAGTGTGAAGTGTGTGTGTGTGTGTGTGTGTGTGTGTGCATGTGTGTGTGATAACACTCCTCAGGTAATCACTGTTCTCTGTGGATGGCAGAAGGATACACTGGAAACTCTGAAACCCCATTAGGCTGGAATTTCCCTTTGATGGCCAAAAGCTTCCTACCTTGACTTGTTGCTTGGCTGCTCCATCAAGTGTTAGTTTTCATGCAGGCTCTCAAGATGACAAAATTACACACTCCAGATCTCCTGCAATATGGTTGTGTGTTTTACAAATCCAAAAGTTCTTTCCTGTATGGATTGTTGAGAGTTGCTGAGGCATGGTGCTCTTGAGCCCAGTGAGTATTTTGAAAAATTAATGATTTGGTACATTAAAGGCTCATTTATGCTCTGTGTTTGATATGGATATAGACAGGGATTTCTGTCCATATTTCTGTCCGTCTCCTGGAAGTTTATGAGTACGAACGAAAAGTAACAGTATCACCTAAATTGTGGGAACAGTGTCTGGTGGTGTACCCTACAGTTCAAGCAAGACCAGCAAAACATAATAAAGAAGAACATTTTGGAAAAATGGAACTGTCTGAGGAAGGACTGTGCGAGTTGGTACAGAATTACAGACATGTTTATGATGTTACCTCACCTGGCACAGGGACAGACATCTCCAAGAGAACAGCTAGGGAGAAAGAGATCGGACAGAAAATAAATGTCAGCTGGATGGCAGTGAAGGAGAAGTGAAGGTCCATGTGACACTGGTTTGTTCACGGAAAGGTGCCCTCTACCGGATGTATTGCATGACATCTATCCCAATGTAAGGTGCACATGGAAGTACAAGGGCAGAGATGGTTATATCGTTTAAAATGTACAGATCTGTTTTCGTATGTAAAGGGAGCATAAGTGAGCCCTATGGCAATGAACACTTTGGTAATGCTTACCAAAAATGTTGCCTGTGGTAGTTCACATTAGAATTATTTTTAATGCACTCTACCAAAGTCAGTTGTTATGAGAACCTACATTTAATGCGTTTCCCCTCAGAGTGCTTGGAGAGTGTGAAGGATCCAGAAAGTTAGAGGAAAACATCACTTTTAAGTTGTCACAAAGCCAGACATCTGATTGACATTAGTGCCATGAAAGTTTTGACATTCATGTACATCTGAAATATAAATAAAACTGCTTTGTGTGCCTTTGTGTGTGTATAAATGCATATTATAGTACCTCCTCCAGCCAACTGCTCCATCTCCTCTTTGAGGAATGTGAGCAGAGAGAAAACCCTCTTGACTTTTGCTCACTTTTCAAAACACTTTTAAGTTGATACACCTGGCAGGCCTCTATACTAACAAAGAGGCACTGTATATCCTTCTGTGGAAGTCTAACTGACTGTTCAGATGCAGGTTGAAGGACACTCCTCATGCCATATTGTGGAGGTCCAGTCAAGGTGGGGGTCGGTTTATCTTTTGCAGTGAGGTGCTTAAAGAAAGCGGGAAAAAGAAGCTCGTGGAAAGGGGAGGTGTTTTGGGAAATCAATGAATGCGTGGAACATAGTGGTGGTCCACCTGAAAGGGAACACGTCATCAATTAAACAAACTTGGTGAACAGGGCCAATTCATCAGAGAGCGGCATGGATCAGCTATTGGGCTCAGCCTCGACGTGACAAATGCCGGACCTCCTCTGTGTGCCCAAGGTTGCTGATCGATAGAGATCATCATTGTGATGTGGCCTTTTATCTCACAACCTGCTCCCCTAAGCCTTATATTATTCTATTCCCAACACAGAGATCTCACAGGAAGAGGAGGGGTGAGAAGGGCATGAGCCTGATTGTATCTTTTATTCCCAGAACGTATGGGCATTACTTGTTCAGACTGTTTTCATGGCTTTTGATTATCACCCCTGTCCTGAAGCAGGAGAGTTTTGAGGGTTCTTATTGGGTTTTGTACCCGCTGTTGCAGTTTGTTTCATCTTGGATTATTCCTCGGCAGATGAATATCACTCTGGTTAACATGTCGTTGCTCGCTGAGGGATTGACTCCTCTCAACAGAAGCCGGCTCCCCCTCAGCGGCACTTATTCAAATGTGTCAAATCCGGCTGAGAGGAAAGCCTTCTGGGTTGCTATTGATCTGTGCCATTATGGAATTCCATGCCAATAAACTGTCATTACTTACTGTAACAGTCCAATGATTGTGCTCCACTTTAGTCACATGACCGTGGAGAGCTTCCTCATTATCAGAGGCCATTATGAGAAAATGGAGTTTTGCAATTGAGTTATGCAATGATAAATATTGACTTATTTCAGCCTTAATCGTCTGGTTTAACTGTGTTATTGGTCTATGGGCCTATAGAGTTGCAAGTAATTGCAGCGTTGTTATGTGCATCATGATCCATTCTTTTTTTTTTTTTTTTACTTTTTCTTCAACCATTTTTCTTTTGTGAAACTATGTCAGACACACACTAACTTTGATGTAATATCTAATTTCTGAAATTGATCTGAAAAGAGAACATGTTGAGAAAATTGTTGGATGTAAAAGGTGCCTTGAGTGGATCTGATTTTGGCTGTGTTCACATATAAGTGTCGGCGTTTGTTCTTTTCCCATGTAAGAGAAATGGAAAGTGACTGCAAGGTGCACATCTGAATGTCTCTCTTGCAAAAACGTACTGCTTTTTGGCAGAGGGGATCTCTCTTAAATGGTTGATAAAGGTTCACAGTCTAAAAAAGCAGCAGCTGAGAGTAAATCCTTTTTTCTGTTTTTCCCCTGGCATTTTTTTCTGTCCAACCAATCACACTGAAAACATAGCCAGCAAACAACATGAAACCAAGTTTTAGTTACAAGACCTTTCACTGCCAATTGAAATGAGGTACTCTCAATACTTGCAGTACATTTTTGCTAAGAATTTGATGTTTTAGGATAAGGTTAGAGCTTTGAACAGAGGGTACAGGGTTCCTTTAGAATAAAGAGAAGAATTGGTTAACATGTTAACTTTTCTATAACGTTAATCTGAATATGACAGTAGCAAAAAAAAAATTCAGACTGCCATTTTGTTTTGGCCATAAACTACTTGCAGTTACAGTCTATAAATGCTAATTTCCTACAAGTTCTACAGTTTAACTTTGTCAAATCTGTTCAGCTCCTTAAGTGCTGAAACGTTACACCTGGCCTGTAGTGTGAAATATGCATGTGGACACTATCAGTTACATGCTACTAGCCTGCTCCAGCTGGTAGAGTTGAGGATATTACAACTCACTCTGTGTTTCACCAGCGAGCCCCAGTTTCCCAACACTGATTTAAACCAGTCTCTGCTATCTTCTCTTCATTAAATGAGATTTCGACCTTGGCTGGTAGCTGAATGAATAAAGGGAAGATTTGCAAAACCATTCCGGCAGTAGCACTTGACAAATATGGCAGAGTGGGCTCTTATTGTGTTTCTAGTGAAGTCAAATGCTAACATGTGTAGCTTAACATTTAAAAAACTCAATTTAATAGTGATCTTAGGTTTCAAACTCTCAAAAGAGATTTGAATTTCATCTGTACCTTATGATAGTGAAGGCTCTCTTTGCTTTTTTTTCACTTGATACGGCTGTCTGATTAACCTTTTTCTGGTACAGGCCTATCTGTGTTGCTACAGTGTGTGCAAAAAAGGAATAAAAAAGAAATTAACTGAAATTATCCATGCACAGATATGTTGGTCTACTGAAGTTAGCATGTAAGTTAGCTAGCCCTGGCCTGCTCTGACGCCTCTCCTGTCCCCTCATGAACCTGCTGTTTATTCATCATCCCTGGAATCGCTGGAGTCCTGATTGTAGCAGCTGTAAATTTCCAAATTACTGTATTTCCTGTCATTTAACTGGCCTCTGTCAGGTTTTTCCCAGTTTGGCCTTGATCACTTGGACGTTGCTTAACCAGGTTTTATTGCCAACTTGCCTGACTCTTGTTCTGCTCTTTGCCAGAAATCCCCACTGTGACTTGAAAGTTTTTATAGTGATCACTGGTCCAAAAGCATCATCCCACTGTTGTTTCTAGATCCCTGTCCAGGCACAGTCAACAGGCAAAGATGACACCAGTTAAATGGCTATCAAGCTAGCTAGCTAATGGGAGCTACAGTTAGTCATTACTCTAGTGATATGCTGCCCCCTCTTTGCTAGCAGTATCATTTTCAAAGGTGGCAAATTCTTATCATAGTGCAACCTTTAAACAGAAGTATTGCTGTTATTATGTACACTGTCACAGTTAATAAGTAGTAAGTGAGGATTAAAAAAAAGTGTATTCCACTATTATATAAATAATTTCAATAGACTTTCAGTTGTACAACGTACATACCCTTTTTCTCCTTTTTTGTAAAAATTTCCTTTAAGAACTCAAATTCTATTGTCCTTTATTGTGGCTGCTAAAAGTGATAGAAATCTACAGAGAAGATTAAATGGTGTGAAGTGCTAAAATTCATTGCAGCTTGCATTAAAATATAAGATGCCCAGTTTCAGCAGCCTCCTGCAGCAGCCTCTTGCCTCATATTGGTTTTGATGCAGCCAGATTGTGGACGGTACTTGCTGATGTATGGAATTTGAAGAGTTCAGAGTTGTCAGTGTCAGTGATTGACATGATGAGAGGATCAATGTAAAAGCCTTCCTGCCAAGCAATAATCCATCCAAACTGATCACGCTTAAAATTGCCTGGGGCTATTGATTACATGTGCAGGCCTAGAAAACACCGTAAGCACTGTGCAATAACAATCAAGTCGGCTAAGGAGGCAGATGGTTTTCCTCTTTCCTCTTTGACATTGCTTATTTTCTTCATTTTATAAACATTGTGCATTTAAGGCTTTTCACTTCAAAAACCAGGGTCAGTTGGTTACTCTGATAGTTTGTGAAAGACTGTTTTAGAAAATTTTTGTGTGTTATTGCTATTTTAGCATGCAACATGCCAAGTAGCCTAAGTGCAGGCAACTAACATCACAGTTTGAAGATAAACCAGTGATGTAAAGTTGGAACTGTTTTTATTTTTTGTAGTCTCTGAAAAATTAAAATATTTTTCCATAAGGATGGAATTGGAAATCAGTGAAGCACCGGCAATCAACGAGAAATCTAAATTATATTTTTATTATAAATATTCATACATATGAAAAAGTAATTCATGATGAATTGCAACGAAACAATCAAATTATTCAATGTCCATTTGATGTACATGAGTGATAAGAACTATAGGCCCAGTCAAAAGCTCGTACAGGCTAACAATAAGAATACTGGTAAGAAAATGATGACAATGTCAAACACTATGTAATATCTGATTGATACCAGTTACGTTTTCTAATAAATAACTTTGAGAGATAGACAGGGAGCACCAATGATTAAGAGAAAACACAAACCTGCCATGAGAAATGTAAAAAAAAAGGGTAAAAACATCATAATTTCTTATTTCTACTATAATTGATCGACAAATGGAATGCTACACAGTTAGCACACACATGGGACAGAACTCTTTTTCAGAGGTGCAGTAAAGTTTTTGGTATTATCACATAGTGGAAAAGATGATTAATGGACCAGATGCCAAAGAGTCAAAGTTGTGATTCAAAGGATTTCTTTATTTATTCAGTACCAATCAATGAAGTCTACTAGAAAATAACTTATCCCTTACTTTTCTTTGACTCATGTGTGACAGGTTGAGGATCTGGGAATGATTGCGGCTATTAAGCACAATATAACAACGATCTGCAGGCATTTCTCACCATGGTTTAAATGAGCACATTAAAGGTGATACAGAGTGATATGGTGTTGCAGTAGGTTGCCACCTTAGCAGCCTGCAATACAGTATGTAGGACAAAGCTGTCAATGATCACAGTGGACCATTGCATTACACCTTATCATTTCCTCTGGAGCTGAAACTCAAACTGAGACTCATCAATAATGCACCTATGATCTCCCATTCAGAAGATCTCAATGGCAGATCAAGCTACTGTAGTATCTCTTCTCCACTCTCTGCCTCGACATCTTCCACATACTTTCTTTAAAGCAATGTCCATACATGTAAATTCACTTTCCTGACCTCAATCTCCACACTAATGACTCCAAATGTCCAGGACCCTCATTGAGGAGTTTACTCGCCTGCATAGATTTTCCCATTAGTCTAGTGCCTAAGATTCATTCTGTCGGTTTTATTAAAACACATACAAATGGATGTTTCCATAATGAATTTTTTTGTCCTATGGCCACAACAATATAATGTCAGCCGCTGTCCTTGTACAAATGATGTTCCTGACTATATTGGGTGAGAGATGCTCCTCTATTTAGCTCTCTTACTCCTAACTGAATTATTAAATACGCAGAATCTGGTTAAGCAGTGTACATTTTCCTAAAGGTCAGAAAGTTCATTAACTATGGACTGCCATTGATTGTATCCTTGTGCTGTTCTTTGTATGGTGTAGGTTTTCGAACCCAGTTATACAACAACAAGACGGACATTCTATTGCTTCAGCTATGAAAGCTAACATGTTTTATTCCTGTCACATGGTGCAAATGTAGGCAAATATACAGTGATACTTTTTAGAGGTAAAATCTGTTTTTATCTCTTGCACTTTGATAGGTTCAAAGATGTATTAAAGGTAGCAGTTAAAAAGGCTTTCCTTTTCCCTCAAGTGGGTTTGAGCCTTGAGGTTTCTGATCCACTGCACTTTTTCAGGCTAAAGAACATTTAAGTGCAAAGACCAGCTTTGCCCCCCCAGCTGTGTCTTAAACTGAAAAATCCATAATGACTATGACAGCCATGGTATCTGTTTCACAACAGTCCGCTCATGTCAATCAGCATGATGCTGATAAAGATCAGTATTTTGATTGAATGTGTGCAAAACTGCTCATACTTTACACAAGCCACTTTGATGTGAAACCTTTTAAAATCATATCAGATGCTGCCTGACCAAAGAACACCCAATCAACAGAGATGATTTCATAAAGAGGGCTCTTGGGTTTCAGCGTCATAAATAACTCATGGTAATCCCATATTTCTCTGACTTCTCTCATTTGAGCTTGGGATGGAAAGAGGGCAGTTGTGACAAACATTGTTAGTGCGACTGCCAAGCCGTTCTGACTGGGCTTTATGTGTCTTGGCTGCTCTGGTTTCTCTGCAGAAGTGCCTATGAGGTGATGTCCGAAGTTATCCATATCTATACCTTTTAAATCCATTACGTACTCTATGAATATACATAAAAAACACAAAGTGGAGCTTCAAGAAAGATTTCAAATGCAATCATGAGAATGTGAGTTGTATTTATTTAAGCAATTGTGGCAGCTTATCCAGACAGGAAAGTATGAATTTTGCGTAACCCACTTGCTTTTGTACTTGCTTTTATACTGTTGGTGTTGTTGCTGTTTTTGGCTACCTTTACTATAAAAAATAATGGTAATAATGTGTGAGGGTGTGTGCATTGGATTGTACATGTGCCAGGATTTTTGAAATGGCTTGATTCATAAGTCATGGGTACTCCTGCTGAGACCTCTTCCTACACGTGCAATTTTCCAAAGTCAGCCACTCACCAAGCAATAATTATGCTGAAGTTTTCAATTACACTCCTTCCATTTCATTAACAAAAAATGTTTGGCTATTGCATAATTAGATATATGAGCTTACCACCTACATTTAACATAGCCACTACACAGCAGCTTGATGGAAAACAGAGAAGGCTTTTAACATGTGTGCATTTACGGCGGTTTAGTAGTCTACTATAAAGTAAAATCAGCGAGACGTTCTGCAGCAGGCTTCCCCCTCCTTTTTTCCATCATTTGCTGAGGTCCTCTAATCTGCAAGACGTATACAGACCTATAATTGAGTATTATGAGATGTTTGATGAAGTATGGGAGGTTTTGTTAACATGCAAAGTACACATGTACACTGGCTACATGTTAGTTGTTGGTACCTATAAATGTATACAAGGTCAGACATTTGAACCATGTGTGGCAGAGACTATTAGTTACCTTAGCCTCTGGTTTTAAATTAAAGGAGAAAAACAGCTAATACAATTCCAAAAGAATATTTTTTCCTGCACTGAACAATTTCACAGACTCCTTTACCCTTGGATCTAAGACTCTTTCCTTTCTCTAACTGCTAAGTAAGTATAACCCACTGATGATATTGTATAAAAAATTAAACTGTCCATCATTGTGGATATCTTGCCATCTTAAGTGGCTGTACCCTGTTACCACACAGGCTTGAGTTTCAGGGGAATGCAATCCAATACAAGTCACAGAAACTCTCCTTAGTCCTGTCATTTTGTCTGTTCCTTTCACATTCCCGCAACAGGTTTCCACTAGAGGCCAAGATTGTTCTCGGTAAAGAGGTACGTGTTGCTGCTCTACCTACATCAGCAGAAACCACAGCGCTTATTGTGTCTTATCTCTAACTTGACATGTGCAGCAGGTATTTCAAAAGCTCACTGTTGCATTATAGGCAATTCAAATTATTTTTATAGTGTGCATTGCTACTACATTATTGTTCACTTGAGATGTGGCTGACCCAGTTGCTTGACACGAGTGCATCGCTGATGGACAGCAACGCCTCTAGGTGTGTCTGTGATGTCAAAAAGCTGCCTGAGACCATGCTGGAGACAAAAAAAGAAAGAAAAAAATGGAGGAGGGAAGAGCGATCTGATGACGCAGAGATAAAGTCAGCAGGGGACAGAGTTTTAATGAGGCTGGCCTCTCATTGCAGAGATGGCTGGATGTTCAGTTCAGCTGGGCTGTAAAGTGATACTGGCCAGATATTCCCCAGCCCTGTGACAGAATTATTAAAAGCTCATCCTCTTAATGCAGCATCCACAGTGTCACCTTTCACAGGTCCTCAGAGACACTTGCCCAATAGGACTGCCTTTTTTTTTCCACAGGTAAATTGGTAAAGAACAGATGAGCACCTAATCCAACATTAGCGAATGCGACTGGTGCCGGTAAATTGCAGCCTCTCTCACCACAACTTGGAACATGACTTGCTTTCAGCCACACTTAATGCCCTTCTCTATCTGTCAAAGTTAGACATGAGTATTATGTATATGAGCCCTAACTCCCCGTCATTAGTGATACTAATGGCATTACGGTGGTCATCAGTTGCAAAAATTATCTCAAAGTGGTGTCCATTTTTAAGGCAATTTTGATACTAAATGGATTTTGCCTCTTTGTGTATAGGAGCTAGTCCCCTCAAGCCTGTACTAATTACATCCATAATCAAATGCGTTCTGTGCCTCCTTGTTAATGACATTGATCTTTTGGAATATCCGAGCCTATATTCTGTGAGATTATTGGATAAAGTGCAGGGCGAAGTCTGCGTGACCCCGGGAAGAAGACGTCGCTGCAGACATAAGTGGGTATTAAATGGATATAATTAACAGTGACCCTTCCTGGCACTCTGCGCTGCAAAGGCCTCTGGTCCATGGATCATACAGCAGAGGGGATAAATTAGCGTAGGTTAGGAATGGGAAAATTAAAATTAAGAAAAGGGAGATGGGCTGAGAGATAGATCAGTGTTGAGCCAGTGGGCTTACCAGCTGATAGGGGCCACAGACACAGTGGTCAGGTTTCACCTATGAGGCAGAATCCATCATTTAGAAACTTTTGCTCTAAATTTCACAGCAAACTTCACTAAAAGATGAATGGATTTAAAGCAAAGTGCTTTCTCTTTGTTTTCATTTCTACATTTGCAATCACATATGCATCCTGGATGGGAAGAGTATTGACTATGTTTGTTTATTGATCATTCAAAGGTCATGACCTTATAGACCTAATCAATTGTGATGATGTAGACAGATGATTTGGAGTGAGATGAATCCAAGCTTGCAACACAGGATCAGAGTTTTCCCTCTGCACAATGTAAAGGCTAATCAAGTCTCGTGCTATGTTTGTAAATGTATCTAATTGCAGAGCTGAGGATTTCAATTTCTATGATGCGCTGATTCTTACCAAGACTATCTGGCAACCGTGCCACCCCTGCACAGGTGGGTCCCATTGTGTTGTGCGTGTGTGTGTGTGTATGTGCAAGTGTGCTGTTTAGTTTTCTGCTGTACTGTTGGCATGATGAGGGTAATTGGAGTGTTGATCTGGTGAATCAGTGCCAGCCTGGGTGGGCAGATTGCATATGATGATCATGTTCTGACCAGATGGCCAGCTGGCACAAGGGCTTGAATTGACGGTGTGTGTGTGTGTGTGTGTGTGTGTGTGTGTGTGTGTGCGTGTGTGTGTGTGTGTATTTTCGGGAGGGTTAAGTGGGTTGAATAGCAATTTCTTGTGACTGCTCATATAGAAACATACAGTGTATCGAAACTCTATGAAAATATACAAAGACTATAGATCTGATAAGAGATTTGTAGCTTCAGTGATATCCTGAGGCGATGAAATTTTGTTCCATTCTTAAAAGTAACAAAAAAAATTCATGGTCCAGACCTGTAGTATGGGTCAACAATAGTTTGCCATATATTTTTGCCAAAACACTTGCTCAAGAATTATACTGACATAATCTAAGTGATTTAAGAGTTTAAATATGAAACCATCTTGACTGAAATTAATGTCCTGTTCATCGACTCATCATCATCTCAACTTGACAGTTGTCGAGAATGTTGTGTGTGTGTATTACATTAAAATTTTTTATAGCATTGTTTTCCAATGGCAGCTATTCTATGATTTTACCAACTGTATAATATCTGTATGCATGTCTGACTGACACTTCCCATCCACTGCAGTCAGAGTAATGCACTGCTTTAGGAAGGCATATCTACTTAAGTCATGCCCCCTCCGTTTGGCCCTATGGGACGTCATTTTGGGGAAAAAAAATGAATGGTAGTCAAAGGAGAGAAACACGTTTTTTTGTTTGATCCTGTTTAAATTGTACAGCAAATCTCAAATATAATGTTTGTCAATTTAAAAGCTAATTTTGCAAGTCAAGAAAGTCGCAGTTAATCTCACAGCTGCTGAAGTGTAAGACTTTGAAAGTACATCTCTGAGAGGACCACACGTGTGATCGTCACTAAGTGAT
>JAQLOL010000025.1:19370071-19383612 GCA_029783665.1 Naso thynnoides
TAGATTTATATAGCGCCTTTCAAGAAACCCAAGGCGCTTCACATTAGTGATCCATTATTCATTCGCTCACACAATCATGCTCTGGTGGTGGTAAACTACGTTTGTAGCCACAGCTGCCCTGGGGCAGGCTGATGGAAGCGTAGCTGCCAGTGTGCACCTATGGCGCACACTGGCAGCGTTTTAGAGATTTTCGAGTCAGTAATAGTGATTTTCGAGTCAGTGATTTTCGAGTCAGTAGAGATTTTCGAGTCAGTAATAGTGTATCCTCACTACCTCCATTGAACGTACAAAACTGCCATTGTGAGGCAGCTATCCAGAGACGTGCTGAACGCACAAAGACACTAAAGGCATCTACGTTCTAGTCTTACATAGGGATTGTGGATGGGAAGCTAACCCCCCCCCCCCCCAAAAAAAAGTGCAATTTTCCTTTAACCCATAATAATCAAGTTAGAAGTCTGGGGCAGTGCTGTTTGTCCTCTTATTTGTATGTACACAGCCTTGCAATTCAGCTTGTGACACATTAACCATGTCACGCTAAACACACCTTCAGCACACACAGCATTCAAACAGAGTTTTAGCAGTAGCATGTTAAAACTGGGCGTAAGCAATATTTTGTCTCTGGGTAATGTTAGATTGCCTTGCTACTGTGCATATTCCCACTCAGGACAAGCTTCTTCAGTTTGTTTGCTCCAATGCACATGCTGCATTTCACTGAGTAGAAAGACATTCACCATCTGAGCTCAGTGAATGTGTGTACAGTATGTCTAGCTTCTGTCCTGGCTCCTCTGTGGTGTAGTATTGTTTGGCTGCCAGCAGTGTAATCAGATAATACCACTGAGAGGTCAAAAGCACTGCAAGCCTTAGCTTCAGATTTCTGTCACCTTTTACAAAAACAACCAAAAGAACTCTTTTAAAAAGTTTCTGCAGCTGCAGGTACAACTAAGCAAACACTTAAGATTACATAGTAACTTTAAAAGTAGTTCATCAGTGAGTTAAACACACAGTTAATGTGCAGCATTGTTTTATTTGATTGTAACATGCAAATGTACGTATGTTGTTTTTGTTATATTTTTTGGTCTTTTTTGCAGTATTGCAAATAGAGCTGCTGTGAAAATTGTCAGACTTGACAATAATAAGGTACCATCATCATCATCATCATCATCATCATCATACATTCTAATTAACAATGGTAACCAATTTTTAGAACGTGCATCTTCATACTGATGTGATGTGTTAGTTTTTCCATCACTGTGGTTCATGTAGAAAAATCTCAAAAAGGTTTGAATGTATTAGCCTGACAGCCACCTGACTTCGGGTGATGACTACTTTGAGATTTATATTTTCACCCCGTTTACACCTGGCATCAAAATGCGATCTGTATCTGGATAAGTTATCCAAATAAGGAGAAATGCATGTTAATGCAAGGAGCAAATGCTTCGAGATTGGATTGTGATAGGATCTGCCAGACCACATCTGCGAGTAGTCTGGCTCACATTGTGTTCGGATCTTATGTAGGTGTAAACGCAATCCATACAACTCGCTCGCATTAGGCTTGCTGCAGCCCGCGGTGGTCAGTGTTCCCAGTGGGCAGCACCGATCCCAACCATCATTTTGCCTTTTGAAAAAATCAACACTGTCAGATGGACAGATACCACAATTAACGGAACATCCTGCATCTGAGTCGCTGCACAGAGCTGCTGAAGACGCAGTGACATTTCACTTAAATATGGCAAGAGTAATGAGAGTTGACCAGTGGGATGATGGTTAAGTTGTCAAAGTGAAACACAGAAAGCACCTAACGTTACTTCAAAATATTTTGGACACAAATAAAGAACTTAGTAACTAAACTGAATGAGGAGTTTGTTTGCTCACCTGTCCTCTGCAGGCAGCTCATCATCTACTCTCCATTCTTATTCCATTACTTTCACAGATGTTATAAAAATGCTCCCAAAACATATTTAAAATTGATCCGATGTCAACAAACGAAAATGACTGTTGTTTTTCTCAACAAAAATGTTGATGTTGATCGACAGCGTTAAGCTAGTAAGCTAACTGCGCACATTGTATTGTCTGTGATTTGCCAATTTCAAAATAAAAGCCTGCAAGCATTTTCCAGTTAAATGCTTTAAGATGAAGCAACAGCTGTAGGAAATGTTTCATTTGTGTTGGCTGTAACTTGACTGTGCTCTGCATACAGTCAGAGTTAATTTCATGTGGGAAACTTCTCATGCGCAGGTTTTGCTGCAGAGGAGATAGATCCAATCTCAGTGTGGATACCGAGAATGTATAAAAAACACCAGGTGTAAATGCTTCAGCGAGATTGGATCTTTTATCATCTGGATAACTTATCTGGATACAGGTCACATTTTAATACCAGGTGTAAAAAGAGTGTTTGATTATTAGTGACAATTTTTGTAATGAAAACATAAATACACATATGCATAATATTTTCAAAACAGATTTAAATAACTTTGGTGACTTATTCACTTATCTTGACTTCATCATAATTTCAAATTTTTTATTTCTTTTAGTCTCAGGTTGTCTTATTAACAGTGCAATTTAGCAAACGTCAAGGTGTGTTCAGACATAATCGATTTGGCAAATTTGCACAATTGATAAGTACATACAAAGTCAATGCACGGATGCAATTTCAAGCTGATCTCAGGTTGAGGCATCCCTTGCATCCATCGTGTCATCGAGTGAAATGAAAGTTTTCAGCTTTTCAGGTGAATTCGCCTGACACTGTTTCACAAAAATCAGTCAGCTTTGCGACTCTCTCGACATCACTGACATCCTAAGGTCCTCACATTGAATCAAACATGGCGGTCAAAGTAACTATTGGTGTGTGTGGATACATGGACCTGTACAACACGACTTAATACACCTCCAAATTATGTTACGTACTACGTGATTGAAGACAAAATAATCCAGTGGAGTAGTGTGACGCGTTACTCACAAGGAAATCGCCTTTATTGCTTTCTAGCTAAACACAGCTTTAGCATGATAACATGCTAAGCTCTAACCTCTAATATCATGTTAGCACTGTTGTGTACATTTTAGCATTGCTGAAGTTAGAATCTCCCTGGTGCAGCCTCAGAGCCCCTAGAATAGCTGTAGTTTGTTAGTCATTTAGTCAGCAGTGTTCAGTGTTTTTTTGTGTGTTTGTTTGTTTTCATCAAGCTAACCACTTAATGTAAAGTATTTAATTAATGCAATCAGCATAACCTAATACTACACAGAGATCATATGGCATCACTGAACTGCTGCTGTAGGCCTTGATAAAAAATAAGACTTGTTACAAATTCTGCATAAATGCAATTACTTTTGCACTTTTAGACCTTGTGCAGCAGCTTTAAGACTTTTTAGCGGCCCCTTCAACATAAGTCACATCTTCTATTTTCCTTGAGAAAGTATTTTGTAGTCCCTGACAGACATTCTTTGTTCCAGATCATATCACTTGTTTCATTTCCCCCACAATCTATGACTGTTATTATTTTAAATAACCAACAGTGCACATTTCCAAAGCATACTTTCTCTAATCAAACTGTAGTCAGAGGGTCAGGGAGAACTCGGTCTTCATGTTTAACCTTTCGGTGTCATGATCAGCGTCTTGTGTGGGCCCTGCCTGTAGCCCCTTCCCATGATGCTCTGCTGGTAGGGGTCCTCTTCTTGTGTAGCCTTTATTTATATGATCCTCTTATGAAAACATCACCTTTGGCTTCCCAGAGGGTTGAAACAGGATAAAACTAGTATCAATTAGGTCAAGAAAAAACTCTTCCTACAAACGAAGTATCCAAAACTTCAGGCCTCAGTGAGTCTCGCTTTCATCGGGTTGCCAGAGGGTAAAAAGGTCTCTTCTTTGTTTATGTTTGATTTGGCAGCCGCTGCCAAGCATCATTTGTTGTCAGCAGAATATATGGACAATGAGGAGTTTACCTTCCCTTTTTATTAAGCTACATTGCTGCAGTGAGCTCAGCTTCCTTTCCTAAAATGCATAAATAACTACAGCAAGACCTTAGGTGTGTTTGGACCACAGAAACCATTTCACTTGAGGAGCTTAGTTCTAAGAACCTCCCGTCTTATTGCATCTGCACCACAGGAACCATGATCTATTCTAGTTCTTTTTTTAGGCTCAAACTCCAGACCAGGTATTTTCGCAGCACACAAGGAACTGTGATGCAGTGAGTGTACATTAATTGGTCAAACTAAGGAGTCAGTGTTGACAAACCCCGTTTTTTGAATTCCAACAACTGTGCTAACAAGATGACACAAATTACAAACCGGAGCTCATAATGAGATCGCTGTTGTTTTGTCATTGTATTTTCTCTAAGATTTAGAGGTGTTCAGCTCGAGATTCATAGTACTCTATTACCACATGCTGGAGCGTAATGCAGTAACGTTAGCTTTTGTTTGTTGTCATTTTAAAGTTACGTTGTAAGTCGTGGAAAAATGACGTTAATATACCAACAGCCAGCTAGTTAATATATCTTACGTAGGGGGTTCTATTGGTGGTGTGAATGCCAACAGAAAAAAAAGAAGCCCTTTAAGGTGTTTAGTTCCTCAGGAACTCCCCAGTGGATAGTTCCTCTCAAATAGTTCCTAGAAGTATTTTATGTTTGGTCCAAAAACGCTTCTTGAGTGATAAAGCATCATATATTGACCTAAAATTGACCCTGTTAAACAAACACAAAGCCAATTTCCATGGAGCATGACCTGTAATTACTAATGAGGTCAGAGTGGATGTTTAAAGGGCTGCGTATCTGCATGACCTGGACAAATAATCCTATGTTTTGGAAAGTAGTGTGAATAAAGACAGGTGTTTGATTTCTTTTAAAATGTGCAGTTTGATCTGTTTAAAAGCAACATGACCTTTTCATCCCAAATCTGTTTTAAAAAAGCAAAGTGCAGCTCTCTGTGTTTATATATTTTTATGGTTGCTTAAAGGGTGAAAAAATGAACAATGACCCTCATTATATATGCGTGTCATTTTATATGCACTTGCATGCTGTCTTTTCTTCTGCTTTCACACTTTATGTTGAGTCGTGTTTAAATAGATTCTCTTGAATAGTTCTGAATAGAAATTAAATTGAACAACAATAAATCTTTTTTCAGTAATAAATGACTCCCACATAACTTCAGGCATCCTTCTGAATGAAAACAGAAAAGGCATCTTTATTTTTTACTATGCTGTTGAAACCAGACTTGTTAAAGGTTTCAGTAACTTAACTTTTTAGTGGGTATACGCCTTTAAGGCGACTAGTTTAACAGTATAATTCAGGGCTCAGTGACACACTTGAGTGTGCAGCTCTCTGTTGTGACCTGTCACCTGTTTGATTTAATGCTGCTAAGAGATGAGCGGGATAGTGAGGATGTCCAGGTGGTGAAACGAGCTGTTGCAGGCATGCCCGTCATCTTATGCAAAGGTGTAACCCAGTCCTTCATAAGACACCAGCACTAAAAAAAACGAGCATCCTTAAATTGAAGGACCTTTGTATCACTCTCCATGAAGAGATGACACCGCCAAGAAGTGAGCTTCAGAGTGTGTTGTCTTCCTGAAGCACTTAATCTGATCAGAGAATTAAAATTTCAGCGAGTCATTTAATGATAGCCCGGGCCAAAGGCCTTGCAGCGCCAAGCTAGAGTTTCTCACAGTTCTGCAGTCATATCTTTGGCATCCCTCTCATTTTGCTCATGCTTAGTACATTACAGCCCTCCTGAATGCTTCACTTGCCCTCCTGTTTAATGTGATCAGAAAGATTTATTATGGGCCATGACGTCATCCGAATTTCCTGTAATTGGAGTCAGGCTGAATTGTATTAACAGGTCCAGGACACTGTAAAGCCAAAGCATTTACATTTAATTACCTTTATTGAGCTCCTGTTCATTTTATTTGTAATGAAGCACGTACTGTGATTGAGGGCACAATGAAATTATATTTAAATAAGAAGAACAAATGTTGCCCTTGAACTGACAGGTTGGGTTCATGATATCTCTTTTTATGTCTTTTTATTCACAGAGGTGCAGAAAGCGGGAATCCTGTAAATATGTAAATACAGACATTACAAGCACAGTTTTATTTAAGGATGTTTTAATAGCTTAAGGCCAAGGATTAGTCGGCATCTCTCACACACTTTTTTTTTCTCTCCCCATTTTTCGCTCTTAAAATTTTTTTCTGCCTTTTAAGTAAGCAAAGGGCTTCTAAGTTACACTTGAATGAATGGAGCACATCAAAATGGCAACACTTTGATGAGCATTTTATGTATTTTAAGGGATTAGTGTTAAGAGAGCTGTAATGCTGAAAAACAACTCAAAAATGCGATAAATTAGCTTATTCACACTCTTTTATTTTAACCCCCCCCCCCCCATCCACACACACACACACACACACACACACACACACACACACTTTTCTTATTCATGTGCAGCATGTCTGTATGCCTTGGAAGTAGGCCAGTATGTGCACAGCTACGAGATATCAATGTCAGTAGCAGCACTTTTGGCATGCATGCTTGCATGTGTGTGTGTGTGTGTGTGTTTGTGTTTGTGAGAATTTTGCTGCATGTGTGCGTGTGTGTGTGTGAATTTGTGTCAGTGTGTCGGTATCTGTGTGTCTAAGCTGCAGATGCTTTGTCTCGTTAATGAGAGGCGTTCAGGGCCTCCACGGGGGCCTGTGGAAGATAATCTTCTCCTGTTTTGCTATAAAGGCTCTTCTCAACGTAACCGAAGAAACTCACTCAAATGGCGGAGGCCTCGGTTGAATAATTCAGCATTTACAATCAATTTTGGTCCCCACCTCATCTCGACACCTCTGTGGACCACAGGGCAAGCAGGCTCATCATGGGAATGTTGACAATTCCCTGTACAATGCACTCTTTGGCCCCGTGGCAACCTGAGAGGCTGTGTGAGCATGGATTTCTGTGTGAGTTTGCAGCTTACTATGTTGAATTATTAAACCACCCGAAATGCTGTTTTATTGTGCACTAATGACATCTGATTTATTTTCTCTCTGGCCTTTTTTCTGAGCCGACAATGATGCATAGACAACTTAGATATGTTTAAATTAAAGTAGACTGCCATCAGTGTGCTTGCAGATTTGATCTGTCCATGAGTAAAATTAATTGACCCTACAGTATATCGTCACAGGGAACTGCACAGCTTTAGAGAGTAAAAGTTAACTTACTTAAGTGTTGTATAATTAGCAAAAAAATTGAAGTATCTGCACTTTACTAGTATATTGTTAATAAATGTGATGTACTGATGTACTTTAGACATCATCTTCAGATGTTGCACATTACTTTTCTAATGAATATCTTAGACATAAATCACACGATCATCTAATAGCAGATGATCTGTCATAGATTGAACCACTCAGTGCCAATTAAAGTGGTAGAAATATCAATAAATTGATTAAAAATAATATAGTATCACACACAGGTGTTTTTTGTGTATAGTATTGAGACTAGTATTTAGTATCTGTTCTTCATTGAGGTTAACTGGCATAGCAGCTGCACACAGAATTGGACTTTGATATATGCATTCTACACCATGAGAGTCTCTTTTTTTTACACACATCAACAGACCCGGTTGTAGATAGATGCAGTTGTAACAATTAGCTAAATGTGATGGAAAATACCCTAAATTGCACATTGTACTTGCTGTGACTGAGTACAATTTTAAGGTACTTGTACTCTTCTTTTTCTTTTCTACTCCTCCACATTTTCTCAGCAAATTATGCACCTGCTGCTCGACAACTTACATGTCAGCTATATTTAATAATGATATTAAAAATCTTGATCTTACCTATTGTGCAAAATATGATCAAATTTATCAAAAATAATATGCATATTAAAGATTAAACTCAACAACAGTAAATAAAACTAGCTTCCCCTCAACCACCCTGCACAATGAAATGCTGCTCACACCGTAATGCAACAGTAAACTATTCCAACAATAAATAACCCGCTTGCTAATAAGTACACTTTTGATACTCTCAGTTACCTTTTCCTGCTGATATCTCTATAGTTTTTTTTTGTTAAAGCTGGGATTTTACTTGCATTGAAGTATTTGGCAACTTTTATACACACAAATTTTCTCAGTACTCTTCCATCGTCAAGCAATACTTTAAAAGAACAGTTTTATGCCTGTGTCTCACAGCTAAGTGCAGATATATACATTATATGCGCAAATGTAGACTGAGAGTTTGTTGGTCTGGTGGGTGTCAGCTTTCCACAGGTATGATTCGGCTGTGATGAATTGAGGAGGTGGGGGCAGCAGGCAGCTATATTCTCCTGTACAATAAGCTGCAGTATAATAGTCCCATGGATTACCTCAATTGCAGGCGATAACAGACAGGCAGCAGAGCGCACAGGCTGATACAGGACACCCACTCCTGTGTGGGAGGCCGTATGAATTATTTCTTGTTTGCCACAGACTGTCTATGAAGGCTGGGGGCCTGTGACGGGTGGGAGGGTGTGTGTATTGGGGGCTGTCAATGCTATGACTCAGTTTGACTTTACAGGTAGACAGGTGGAGCTCAGAGTGTTACTACAGTGAGTCATAGCAGTTGCCTTATACATTGCATTGGACTCTTTTAATATTTTTAATCCCAGCTGTTCTTGTGTTGATCATTATTCATCTTTTTGATGAATAAAATATGGCAAACCTGCTGGTTTAGGGTGACGTACAGCTTGGCCACAGCATCCGTGTCACCATCCGTCAAATGCTTGCTGGGAAGTGTTGATTGTGTGTATGCGAGTGAGTCAGTCACAGATACCATATCAAGCAGGAGGCCGTGGCTCCGCTCAGTGCAACGCAGTATGCAGGATTCTTTGTCAATGGTGGAATCATGGAGGAAGGTGATACCTGGTTTAAGCATGATTAAATTGACACCCCATAGAGTGTCTCAGATACGTTTTTGTGCTCTTGATACTGTGGCAGCAGCTTATTCAACGCTGTCTCGCGTTCATTCTCACCTGTCATGCTGACATCATTGCTTTGCAATTACAGTGAGTGAGAGGGAGAAGGCATGTGGCCCTTGTGGTGGAGGAGGGTCAAGGCAATGCCGTCTCTCTGTCTCTAAGTCGATCTTTCTCTCTCTTGCCTTTGATTTTGGGTCACAAAAACATTAAATAAGGACAATTTTATCTATTTTGTCTGTTAAAAAAAGAACTTGTGCAAATAAATATGAGCTTAATGCACTAAACAAATTAGTTTTGTCCATAAATGTTAGAAAATTATTTTTTCTATTACATTTGCTGCTATTTTTATTTAAAAAAATACTTTTGCTTTTTATTTACTGGAGTTGCAGGATGTTTTTTCATGATTTGTGTTGCTATTTTTTTGTTGCTGTTGTTTGCATTTTTGATTAGATTTGTTTTTATAACTGTTTGACTCACATGTTTTGGTCATTTTCCGAAGTTTATGGGGTTTTTTTGTTTGTTTGTTTTGTTTCTGGACAAAGACACAGAACTAGCTCATCTAAAATGAATTAATATCTATTTTCATACAGTAAGTACGAGCCTACTGTATGAATGGCAGTCTTCCAGAAATCATTAATCCTCAGAATGATCTCTGGACATCCAAAGGCTAAAAGAGTAACTTCCTGAACATCTGCTCCCAAGATCAGAGCTCACTGAGGCTATTTTGGTATTTGCAGTTGCTTGGAGGTCTGAAGTTCGTGCTCTTAGGTGTATTTATTATTTACATAATTCAGATGCAGGCAGTATTTATTTTTTCTTTGTTCCCTCCAATGTCCCACATTTCTGTGTAAGCACGTGTTTCCCCTTCAATGTGACTGTTTGATGATACTTTAAATGAGACATATAAAGAAATACATGAAAAAATGATTTGTAGACTGTAGTTTTGTGAGACTTTTAAGATAAGTGAGTGACTTCTTAGAATCAGACCAGCTGTTGGGTATTACATGAGAGAGAGAGAGAGAGAGAGAGAGAGAGAGAGAGAGAGAGCACTAGAGAGTGAAGAGGAATCACAAAGAGGAGCTTTGTTTATGGCCGTCTCTCTTGGCCACACGCAGGGCTTAGCAAAAGAGCATTTCCTGTTCTGATTCATTCTCCTCTCCATCATTCGTGTAACTAACATCTCTGTTAACAAAAAAAGAATCACAGAAGTCTGTAGCTGCATGCATGCGTTGTTTTTCGCTGACATTATCACGTATCAGGATTAGTGTGGTGCCCTTTTATCTCAACAGTTACTGTATGAATCACCAGGACCACAAAGCATAAAGGAAAAGAACTCATGCTGCAAATATACCGGACAGTTGTCCTCCATGTCCTAAAGGTTCAACAGCAAGCCTGGATTAATAACTGCTTAAAGCAGCAAATTTTCCTGGGGCACCAGACCCCCAGAGGTCCTATGTGACCCAGTAATTTATCATGTTATTTTATTTTGATAAATTTAAATGCTGGTTGCTGAATTGTTATTGGTTTTAAACAGGTTAAAGCAGGGTAGCAGGTTTTGTTTTATGTTTCCTTTGCTGTATTTTATTTTAGAGATATTTAGATAGTAGTGTCTTCCTTTGTTTTATTTTTCTTTATTTATGAAAATCCCCTTTTTCTTTGTAGTTTGAATAATTTTTTGTTACTTTCTTTAGCAATTAACCTATACAACTTTTCTGAGTGTGGAGATGTCTAAGTAAAAGTGAGCCCCTCAAACTAAAACAGTCCGTTCACAATATTTTTATATTTAAGCATTTTTAAGGCTCTTTATCATTCAATATAAGTTCACACTGGGCTCACATTATTATGTTCTCCTAAATCTAGCTGTTTGATCAAAGCACCACATGCAAGTGTCTCATAAGACCTGTAATATTGCTTCATAGACGTACCATTTGATCTGTGAGTGTCTGGGGCTATGATGGAACGGAATGTGTGTCTGCTATTTGTGCTGTACATCAGGGGAACTTAAAGGTGAAGGAAATCTGCTTAGTGTGGTCAGTGCTCTGGGACCCCCACACTGGAGAATTTGGCCATGTTGTGTCTTGCACATTTTGATAAATACCTTTAAAAACAGATTAAATTGAAAACATAAGCAAAGGGAAGTACTTCCAAATTAATTTAAATTTTAATTTTAAGGAAATTGGTAAATTCAATAATAATATAATTAGATTTTAAGATGCAGTGAAAAGATGAAGGAATCAACATCTTGGACTCATCAGAGAGGCTGATCTGAAGACCAATAGATTTTAATAAAGAGTAAATGACCTCAAAACGTTTACAAGATATATTAGCAACCTTTTGACACTCTTAACTTTTTGATATTTTTTGATATTAAAAAAACAAAACATTTTGACTAATTTTGATGTTCACAAAGATCTTGTATTGAGACAGACAGCTTTTTATGTTTTTGATGGATTACATTTCAAGTTATACCCTACTTGATGCGATATTGTTGAATACGCTATAATTAGCCCAAAACTTTGATGAACACTATGGCAGTGAAGCTCATTTTGGAACCTGTGAATGTGCTCACTTGCACAAAGTAGAAGAGTGATAAAACATGCAGGCCGTTCCTTCACCAGAGCAGAGTTACGCTTGGCTCTGTCTCTTGTGTTTGGGCCCAGCAGGCAGTGTGTCACAGCAGCCTCTCTGTGTGTGGCCTCGTTGTTTTGTCATCATTTCTTATGTGTTTAGGAATCGTCGGCAACAATCTGACCACAGCGTGTTGTCTTGTAAGTTGAATGTGGAGAAAGTGCACACGTGGCGTGGGTGTCCCCTGCTCCGTTGAGCTGTAAACAAATGTGAATGCACAAATACGAAGATACACATGTATGTAAACACACACACATACGCATAAGCACTCTGGGTTGCCGCTTCCTGGACTGATTTATGAAGGCCATAAAGATATAATTGCTTTGGTTACATATGGAGGTTCACAAGTGCCACACGCAGAGATCTGTCCCAGAGTCAGCTGCTGCCCTCTGTGTCACAGTCGTCCTGGAGCAATTGAGGAGAACACCTGAGCCGTTTTCCATAAGATGCCAGCTTCGGCAAGGGGGTGAGGGGAGAAAAGCACCAGGACATGGGCGGCTGTCTTGCTAATGGGACACTTAGACGTCTGGGCTTATGTCATTCAGTCCCAGCGCGCTGCATCCAATCGCCCCCCTATCGCAGGGATCCAGCTCCGTGGCGATCGATCTGCGGCTAGCCTCCTCCACTCTGGCGGTCATGGCTCAGGCAACCGGAGCCGTCGGGGTCCTGAGGTGTCCCTCTCACCGTCTACCTCACTCAGCCCCAACACACATTCATTCACAGTCACACACTGACTAACTGTCCCACTGCCCCTGCAACTCCCAGCCTGACCTTGATCTGCCTCTGGAGATCCCAGCAGGAACACTTTGTAGTTGCATTCTGAGACAGGCAGAGGCATAACTACCTCTGATGACGGAGGAGAGAGAAAAAGGCCAAATTATTTTCACACAGTATACAGCACACACAGAAAAAACCTCAAGGCATAACGAAATAATTACCTATTGTGCTTATTTAAAAGTTTGGCCTTAAAACCTACTAGCAGATAAAAATAAGTGACCTGTTTTCATATATTTAAACACAGGTAAAGAAGTCTGTCACAGCTCGCCTTCAGTTTCCTCCATATTTGCAACACGGGCACATGCATTTTAAAATAATATTGAAGTTCCCTTTCAGACATGTTTTAAAGTATGTAAAAATGCCATTAATGCTATAAACAATGTTTAGTTTAGTGTGTTCTTTTTCATATAAAAAGTTGAAACAAAACTTGTGAAACTCCATGAAAAATCCTGAATCAGTAACCCCATTTACACTGACTTTTTAAGGCAGGTTCTATGCATCTTTTTCTGACCTTGGCGTCTATATAAAAGTTATGGAAGTGGATTTGAGGTCAGTTTTGACCTTATTCCATCCATCTATTGCCTCTGAAGGTCAAAGCTTTATCAGAGGCAAGCAAGTGTTTATGTAACTGGGTAAGCCAGGAGGTCGGGTCAGGGGCGTCTATCTTAACTTGACTTAACTGTGATTTTTGGACCCCAGGAAGACTAGCTGGACTAGCTCAAGGCGTCAGCTAATGGGTATCCATTTTTAATAAACAAAGCTCAAAGAAGTTCAATAAAATTTTTTACAGAATAGATATTTATGACTGTTCTACATTATTGTCAATTTTTTTGCTGTTTTTACGCAGTGTAATCACTTATTTTAACTGTTTGTGGTGCGGGTGTGACCGTGCACACGGGACATGATGGTATAAATGTTTGAGAGAAATCCATAACCAAAAGTCAGACTTTTATTTCTGTATGTAAGGTTTTCTTTAAACTTTACACGGAGTTAAACTCCGATGTGTCAAAGAAATAAAGGAATAAGCAAATGGACTTTAGTCTCACTTTAACTAGCACACCGCTGTGGAAGGAGGGAGAAAAAGTCAGATGGAGAGAAGCCTGCTGAGCTGTGGACAGCTGTGCAAAAAACTCAATCTTTTAAAAAAAAAAATAAATAAATAATAAAAAAAAAAAATATATATAAATATATATATATATATATATATAAAAATAAAAA
>JAQLOL010000025.1:19383712-19396960 GCA_029783665.1 Naso thynnoides
GAATTATCATAAATGGATTTTAATGACTGTGTAACATGATAATTGTCAGAGTTTTCTAACAGTTTTTATGCAGTGTAATCACTTATTTAACTGTTTGTGACGTATGATGGGTGTAACAGAGTAAGCTGATGCTGATACTGATTCTGTTGTGTTTAAAAAGCCACACCGGTCAGGTCTGCTTTGATTCTGCGAACCCAGCTTGCTGTATAAAATGACAGACTGGAGCGACTTAAAGATGGTGCTGCTCGGTTCAGTGTTCAGTGCAGCAGTCAGCGCTGATGTGGAAACTCTGCGCAAAAAGGGCTTAGAAATCAGAGGCCTTGTGCCTCGCCCATCACTGCCTCAATGCCCAACAAAATGGCTAACAGAGGAGGAAACTTCAGAGAGATTCTTAACCTTGTTACACAGAAATTGGGGGATGATTCTGATTCCATAATTTCACAGCAGAGTAATATGTAACAGCAATATGCTGTTTATTCTGTTAATGATGGGAGCAGTTTCTGTTTACGGTTTATGTTTATGAATCACTACAACATAAGGGTGATTGCTTGATGGAAAAGGTTCCAGCTATGTTTAATGTTGCATAAACTCCTTAAAATGTAACCAAAGCATTTAGAACTAAAATTGCTTTGCAGCTATGAAATGAAGGTTTTGTATCTGATTCATCTGTCATGCAGAACTAATGTCAATATTAAATTTTAATAGGCAAGTTCATTTAAAAATTTAGAATATCACTTTTAATGTTCGTTCATGTTATCTGATTGGTTTTGTTTATTCAGTGACGTCCGGCCTCCGTGCTCTGTTGACTCTTGTTACATTTTCTGTCTCTGACGTTTGATTGATGATGTCTACGGTTTATAATTAGTGCTGAGGTTATTTTTATCAGACATGGTGGCCAACATTTAGTATGCAAACAGCATCTTCTTAATTTATTCCAAACAATGTGGGAAATAACTCTCAGAATCAACAAAATACACACCCAGTTTCCAGTAAAATGTGTAGATATGCTTTTTCCACCAGGCTTTAAAGGAAATGTAGTGTAATTGCTGCCTGGCAACACTGTTCTCCAGTTTTAGACAGTGTGGCATTCTACAGCAGACAGAGATAAAGGTGTGAAAACAGCCTGAGCCCAGACCAGAGACTCTGCCCACTCCACTGAGTGGACTTGATTCTCTTGATCTGACATTGCACTTTGAAACTTTGGTTTGCCTGGTTGAAAAATTGATTATTCAATGAGTGCCAGGGGTGTGGGGCCACAGGCGGGACTAATGCTAACTAACGCAGTTGTCTGTCAAGAAATATCCAACATTTCAACTGACAATGCCATGTGACAGGCCCAAAAACAGAACTGTGGCTGTATACAGTGTGATGGTGGTGATATGAGTTTAAAATATTGTCAACCTTATATGTGAAAAAGTAGCCACTACGCGTCTGTTTTTACTGATGTTCCTTTATGCCAGCTCCTTCCACAGGAGAGACAGCGTGAACGAGAGTGTGATCAAAAGCGAGAGGCAGCAAGCCCCACTGTAGGTCCTGCGCTCGACTCATGGTGATAATGTGATGTGATTTAAAGGGAAAAATGACTATTTGTCTTTTCATGATGCATGGTGGGTAAGGATCTCAATCAAAGCACAATATAACAACATCTATGTGATTATTTAACAACTTGTGGAGACAGTTTTGGCTTTTGATTGTCTCACTTAGCCAAATTTCTTTCGGCACACACTTCACAGTCAGGCAAAAAGCCCCCTAGCAACGTAATGACCGTCAGCACGGATTTATTTTGAAAAGGCAACGACCAACGAGGAAGAGTTGGGGAAAAATTAATAGCTTCCCACTTAGAATCGTACAAAGTGGAGGCAATGCCAGACCAAGAATCCAGTTCACTCAGAAGAGTGGGCGGAAATCAGAAAATTTTGAGATCATGCTACTAGTGTTTCAATCAATAATCAAGATCATAACCTCTCCAAAATTGTATTATTATAATTTGATTATTAGGGCCCGAGCACCGAAACGGTGCAAGAACCTATTGTAACTGAAGGAATTATTATTTTTCTGGACAGTTTTTCACAATTTTGAGGGCTTTACCATGCTCCAAAACTCATGAAACCTGGCACAAAAATCAGTCTTGTGACCATTTAACATATATCATTGCTTTCACAAGTGGGTGGGCCCAAACGGCTCCACAGCGCCCCCTAGAAATCTTTAAAAATTCATGAAAAATCAGTGGTCTAACCAATTCATACGAAATTTGGTAGGCATGCAGAGCATGCCAAGACAATCAGATTTGCACACTTGGACATTTTTGTCAGATCGACAGGAAGCCCACTATTTGCTGTTGAATTTTCAAAATAAGGCCATTTTTGGTGATTTCAGGCATCAGAATTTAACAAACTCCTCCTAGGGATTTTATCATATCCTCATGAAAATCGCTGGGTGTGCTCTTGACCCCTTTGGGATCAAAAGTTATCAAAATTGTTTGCATTGGAGAAACCGTGTGGGCGTGACTGTGCCGCAATTTTGAGCGTTTCGCCAAGAAAAATCAAATGCTAAAATAACTCCACTGAAAATTGTCCAATCTGCATGAAACTTTACATGTGTGATAAGGGTCCCGCCCTGAAGCCATTCATGTGCTGAAATTCAGCCGTACTCATAGCGCCGCCTCCTGGTGACAGGAAATGACCAAAATTGGACATGGACATAAGCTGCACTTTAACAAACTCCTCCTACAAATTTGATCAGAATGTCATAAAATCTGGTGTGGACACTTTTAAGACCTGTGACATGAAAAGTTATTAATATCTTCGAATCGGACTAACCGGACTGTGTGGGCGTGACGGGACCGCCATTTTGAGCCTTTCGCCGTGAAACAGGAAATGCTTGTAACTTCAGTTTGCATCGTTCTGTATGCACCAAACTTTAAACATTTCACAAGGGTGCCAGCCTGAACGCATCTGTATGACGAATTTCACTCACAGACATAGCGCCCCCTACTGGGACCAGGAAGTAAGCCACTTAGTAAAGTTGGACTGCCATTTTCACAAACTTGTTGCGTTGTACACGGTGCGTAGTATGATGACGTGCTTTTTCCCCAACTGCAGCACTCCCTGATGGGTGCTGGGGTGCAAGGGCCTGTTCATCGCCGCTTGCGGCTTTAATTTAATTTTATAATCCTGCATCAAGTACCACAGTTGGATATGGAACACAAACTGGTATAGACAGTGAACGTCTCACAAATAATGTGATGATGTTGATGTTGTGATGGATGTTTTGTGTGGCAGTGAGTATTTTTTAGATACATTCAATATTTGTAAATGTTTTGTCATTATGTTGTTTAAAGACTTAACTAGCATTGCAAAATTCATGAGCAGGCTACAGGATCAAACACAGGTTTTATACAAACACGTCTGTATGTGAAAACTCTGTATCTGTGGATCCTGTATTGTCATGATCACACAGGTCGTCTGTTATGACTCATACCTTCTCGTGTTGCGTGGATCCTTTGGCCCTGCTGTGAGCAATGTGCTGCGAGGACGGTGGAAGCCTTTAAGCTTATGAGTGGCCCTCCACCTCTTCCCATCATTGTCATCTAATATTGATGCTGTGTCTTCTTAGCTAAGCTCCGGTAATGAGGGGCTGATTTGAGATCAAGACGCTGATAGAGATGATAATCTGCATTATGCTCTCTCATGAAAATGGAGAAGGGTCCTCTTAAAATAACCCCGTTTGTCTGGCTGCATAAACCTTTAGCATAAACAGACACGACGCACATATCTTAAGTATGACTGGAAAAGTGAGGTGACTCCTGAATGAAAGCCTGACTCAGAGGTTATTGTCAGCCTGGTAGTTGTAAAGAGGAAGCAGCTTCAGAAATTAAATTCTCATGAATTAAAAAGTAAGGCATCAGAGTGGACCTATTAAATTATTTATCAGTTGCAAAATATCTTCAAATAGGTCTCTATAAATATTTATGTGGAATTGAAATCCTTTATGTCATTACTTTCCTTGGCTATTTTTTTCTGTCTCTCACACACAAACACAGACAGCATTCACAAAACACACTTTGAAATACAGGATGTGAATATCCTAGCATTCTGCAAAACAAAGTTTGTTTTCGTCTGCATGCAATACCAAAAAGCCTATATTGAAAAGAAGCCTTTGCAAATCGCACTATTGCAATGACGCTGTTGTTTATAAAAAGCGAGACACGCACAGAAAGCACGCTGAGTGGCCGGAGGGGGCTTGTTTGCAGTTTGCTTGTATTCTAATATCTCCTTTATGCAAAGCTTTACTGACACACTGTGTGTGGTCCACTTCGGTCCAGTCTGCCGAGCGGATGGCTGCGGTGGTCGCGTTGTTGTCTTTTTGACTTCATTTTTCAACATTGGCCGGTGTTGCTTATAATAAAACCAGATTATGAAAACATTTTGGAGTCCTGACATGCACTGACAAATTCAAATATCAACAAGGAGATATGACAAAAAGGGCACCCAAAGCACTCTGCCAATGCTCGTGTAAACAGCATTAGTAAATGAATTGAAGGTTATTGTGACATTATTTGTCTATATTTCATCATTCTATTTTCAGGTTTGTTCTATAAACACTGGAATTCCAGAGAGTGAACCAAGGTGGGGGCTTTCAGGTTACTCCCTCCGTGTTCCTACAAAGGACATCACCAGCTCTGCATGTCTTAGAATTTTCAGAGTTTGATTTACTGAGCAAATCAATTAACTATAAAAACCAAAAAAAAAAATAGAAAAAGAAAAAAAAAGCTATTTGGAGGTCAGCTTGAATAAATAAAGAAAAGGGAAAACCCTTAACAGAGTGTGTGATTTATAATCAGTTTCCAGCCACCTGTAAGAGGCTGTGCCACGACTCCTCGTTCTCCACACAGTCACTCCTTCGTCACAACCTCCTCTGATGGTGCAGTTTGGGCCTCCTCTCTGCCCTCGACCACCTCTCTGGAGAGACATCACACTGTTGTGGGTGCTAATCATGTTGAGCGGTTTGCTCTTTCATAAACAAAGCTTAAAAATTAGGCCACACTAACAATCTGGTAATTCAGTAGCGGTTGGCGGATGTTGCCACTATTCCATTTCGGGCTGGATTATGAATCCCTGTGCAAAGCCGTTGCCCTCTTAATGATGGCCCTGTGATATTACAGCTGCTCACAATTAGGCAGGACTCCCCCCTGGCCGCCAGAGCTCCCCTACGCAAATAAACGCATGAACGGGGGAGGCAGGGCACAGTAAGCACTGAAACAACACGGCTGATTTGGACATCTGGTCTGGTAATAGAGACGTCTCTTCCACACTTTGACGTAATGAATAGGAATCAGAGTCCTGTTTTAAAAGCGACTTGTATGGATGATGGAGAGACAGTGTGCTTCATACATCACTTTTTGTTCTCATGTTAAGAGTGCAGAGAGAGGACTGTTCCAGGTCAGAAACAGAGAGAGAGAAAGGAAGAGCATTTAGTGTGAAGGGGCTGGACAAAATAATAAAAACATCACATGACAGGGAGATCATTCTGAACTAAACACAACATTACTATGACAAATGAGCAAAAATGCTCTGCTGATGAAGATAATGAGATATGGTTAAAAGCCCCAACTAGCAAGATGACCTTGATTTAAGTATGGTGACTTAAATCACAGTGACAAAACAGCTACATGTTGAACCATAGAAAACCAAAAAGGAATAAAAGTCAGTTACCTTTAAAACATTTTTTTTGGAAATGTATGGTTATATACTAAAGAAGATAAGAATGAATTGGAATAAGAATTAGTGCAATAAAAGCAGAGATAAATTCTACATCTACCATAATGCATTACATATTATGACAAGCATATATCATTTAAAGCATATGTAAGGAAAGAGGAAACCATATTTTTCAAACTCCATGTCCCCTGTTTCGGATTCAAGTTGAGTTCGGTTAAAGTTTCAAGTCCAGTAGGATGAAACCCTGATAAGTTTTTCTTATGAGCTATAAGGTTTGTGTTTATTGAAACAAACTTTTTATGTTTCTTGCTAACTATCATGAAAACCATGTGTTCATGAAATAATTACCAACTCTCACACATGAAATTTGTGTACACAAACACAGATTCTCTATTTGCAAGTCTAGCTTACTGTCACAAAAAGACAAAGACAGTTCATGCCCATGAGCACGATTTCTGCTGAATCAATTTCATTCCAATTTCATGACCTTCTGTGATACTGTTTTGGATCTTCAGGTATGAACAAGTGGAATTCCCCTTTAAGTTGCTCACAGAATGTGGGTCATTGCATCAACAGACAAAAGACAACTGCAAAATCTAAAAAGTCTGATCAGTCCCCCCACACAGAGCACTCAACTTTTCTGCCTCTAACTGTATGGCATGGAAGTGGATATGTAATCTAATGATCTACTGGTGTTCATTAGGTCTGATGGGTGCTCTTCTGTATCATAATGGCTTTATAATGGCACAGGAGTTCAAGTCCATTCAAAAGGACCAAGAGCACCCTTGGGTCCAACCAATGATGTGCCCATTTTGTGCTCTGTGTAATGCCCTTACATATTGTTGCTTGGACTGAAAAAAAAAAAAAAAAATAAGAGTCACACATAGTAGTTATGACCACAGTATTAAGTGTGAAGCAGTTAATTTGACTATTTAGATTTTATTCCAGTTGTTTCATTTGAAGATATTTCTATTTATTATTTCTTATTATTTATTACTACTACTTACTATTTATTACTTATTTCTACCCAGGAAACTCACATTTGCTTTTAATTTGCTGTCCTACATCTTTATTAGTTTTCTCATATTTCACTCACCCTCACCTGGGTGCCAAAGCCTATCTTCTTCAGTCCAGTGACCAGTAATCAATCAGCTTTGAAACATAGTTTCGTTACACTGAAATTCAAGATAAAGTTGCCTTTCCCTATTGTAAAGGTCAGGGGCAGCTGTTAATTAAACAAGAGGGAAATGAACTAATGGGGCTTTTTCGAGTGGCATTTAACAAGAAACCTAATTCCATGAAAGGAGGATCGCTGTATCACATTTTATACAGTGTACAGTTCCATGCACAGCAGTGGCAGATGTACGATTTTGGTGTTAGATTTACACTTACAATGTAATACAGTAATCATATTTTTTATTCATTAAACTTTTGTATTTCCTACATGGTGAAACTTTTTTTTTTTTTTGTCTCTAAAAGGGCAGGGCTTTATCCTGATCATTAGTGCCTTCTGCTGTGAGGGCTGACCACTTTGGTGCTGAAGTCAAACTTTTTGGCTTCAAGTGGCCTGTGAAGCCAATTCGGTGTGTTACTGTAACTCGTATCAGAGAATGTAATCCCCAGTAAACTGGCTTAAAAAAAATAAATTATGCATTTTCATGTTTTGATACTTTATATCACTTATCCTGCTAAAACAGAAAATCAAATCTTAAGTCTTTCAAATCTTAAAAACCTTTACTTTAAATCTTCTTGGGATGACAGGTGGCCTGAGTATTTCCCAGCATGCATTTGGCGGAAACTCCGTGAGACACCCTGTCTGTCACAGGGCCAACAAATAGACTAAACACTTTAGTTCATATTTATGGAAATTCGTAGTCGACCTGGCTGTAGAGGAAGCCCTGGAGAGCCAGAGGGGACCACACAAACTCCGCACAGAAAGCAAAGCAAATCCACATCCTGTTATCTGTGACTTCAGTATAATAACAGCAACTGTTAATGTTCCTTACACTGACTTACACCCCACACTGACTTCAAACAGTGCTTCCACTTTGTGTGGTTTTGATCACATATCTGCCTGAGTGGCCGTGACTGTTCCTGCTGGGCCTTACGTACGCGATTGTATATGCAAGCGTTTATCCCCAGAATAGAGTTTACACACCGTGTGCACAGGCATTTTATATCCCAGTGTGATCTGCATCATGCTGCTCCAAGCATCACCTGCACTTTTTTGTGCTTTTGACTTCTCAAAGGTTCAAAATGAGGCTTCAATTTTGTGGTTTTGTGTCACGACACAGGGAGCATGCTTTGTCCATAATGTGTCTTTACTTTGTCCTTGACTTGCTTTCATCTTGGTTTTTTTCTACCCTCCTGCTCGCCCTCAGCCCCCTGCAGCTGTACATGCATGACGCCTTGTATCGCCATCTGGTCCACATTGGGGACTGCCACTGTCATCTGCTGATAATTACTGTCACCTGCACATTGCGCAGTGCGATAAACACTTGCCGTTACCAGTGGTGAGCCACGGCACCGCAACGCTTGTTTAGGCCACCTCAGAGCTGGTGGGAGAGAGAGCTGGCGGCAAAGAGAGAGGAGAGAGAGTCTCACTGCAAACTGCAAGGGATTCATCGCAGTATGATGTGCCTTTTCATAGATCTCCCACACCAGGTGAAAAGAACTTCAGTGGGGTTCAAACCAACCATATCCTACAGGATTCATTGCCACGCTAACTCTGGCACATCCCTGTTTATCATTACTTTCAGGTCAAGGCACAGAGGGTTTCCCACTCACATGTTTATACATCTAAATCACTGACCTTTGCTTGCACAGGAAATCCATCTGTGCTGATATACAGTATCTCAATGATAAATACTTCCTCTTAAATATTTATAATAGGATCAGGAAACCACAAGAACATAATAGTTTAAATTAGACCCATCAAACGCAAGTAGCTTGTTAGACAGCATCCAGTTTTCTGAAGTTCAGGACTCTCCTTACACTCGCTGTGGTGGGTGAAGAAAAATTTAAAAAAAAGAAAAAGAAGAAAAACCTCAGGAGTCAAGGGTTGCAATCATAATGATTTAATGATGGGCTTATCCTTGCTGCAGTACAGTGTAAATCCCACCAGCCAGAGAATATAGCTTTGTCCCCTCTAGTGGTTTATCCTCCGGTGCTTCAGTCCGTAAATCTGCCAGTGACACTGACAATTATTTAACCCTTGTGAGGAAGTTGAACAGCCAACCGATAAAAACACAAAGGTTCTGAAGTTTGGAAGCAAAGCAATTATGTTTTTATGTTTTAGATTCATGTGCAGACTTCCTCTAGGTCTCAAAAAAGATTGTGTGCGTCAAGGCAGGACGTGAGTTGTCTGTTTTGCTTCATACAACATTGTTTTTAATTTTGCAAAAAGGATGTGATCCTTATTCAGCATGTCTTTTAAACAACAACAAAAATCTATCTCTGGCTTGACTGTAAATCTTTTTCAAATTTTCTTTTTCCTTGTTATTTTTTGTTTGTTCAAACTGTATTCTTACATTATTTTGCCATATAAGTCTACATATTCGTATTCAGCTGATTCACAATTTTTTGAGAAGCATTTGTCTGCAAATGTTTGATTTCTGTTACTTGTCTATATGTGTTTATTTTGGAGGGGTATTATAGAGTATTACATCCATTTCCTGGGGAATATAAAACCAACATTTTTTCAGTTTCCTTAAAGTCAAAATGACATTTAAAATCATCTCACTTTTGTGTAACAAACAATGTGAAAAAAAAAAAAAAAAGTAAAATCAACTTTTGGACACATTTGTGGAAACAGGGCCAGCATTGTACAGCAGCATTCTTTCAATTTCGGGTTCGAGTGACTTGAGTGTGTCACAGCTCTGTGGGCTATAGCTTAAGAATGTTGACACACAAGTTTACTTTTTACTTTTTCAACAAGCATACATTGGTGTTGGTTGTAACAATTTAAGTTATCTGATGCATTAGCTATAGCATCCCACATTCCCCGCCCTCATTAGTCTAATCTTGCTTAACTCAGAAACCTCATCCCACCGTACAATCTTACATTTTTGTCATATTTGAAGCACATTATTAAGCCATGGTCACAAATTACGCAAAGCAAATTTTCACCTCGTTTTTCCCGCACTACTAGTGGAGTCATGTTGCTCACGCGAGACACACAAATATATACAGCTGAGGAAGAGGGCTTGCCATGTCCTTCTGTCATCAACTACGGCCAGAAAAACCATCACTGCTGCACTGTAACAGTTGTTGAAGTCCCTCAGTCGTTTGAAAACTTAGCATTGTCATGTCTTGGTTTATAACATCATTGGGAGGTGCATTGAATATAAGTTGCGTCACACAGCTCTTTGTATCAACACACACCAACAGTTGTTTCGTCTAAATGTATCTTATTACATTACAAAAATACTGCCATTGAAAAGTAACTCATTACATTACAGCAATGCCTTCCGAGTAAAGTAACTCCTTAGAGTACATTTGCATTGTTGTTTTATGGTCAATACCTCCTTTAAATATAATTACTCTACCATCATTATACGACCAAGTCTGGCACATAATCTGTAAACTAACAGCAGGAATGACAGACACAATGTCCCGTTTACAGCTCTGTATAGTTATGTTTCATAACAAACACAACAAGAAGCTCTATATAAATGCATAATGAAGACTTTTTAAAACACATACCTACAGGTGCCTCTTCAAGTTTATCGTGGAGTTTCTCACACTTCATGGGTTCTTGTTGCCAGGGCACAAACTGCATTTTACTGACATTTATGTGCTTCACACTAACAAATTCAAAATAATACGAATACTTCCACAAAGTTAATGCTGTCCATTTTGCCATACCACCTCACTCGCTAAGCTGCCGCACACATGCTCAACAGCAACTGAGCACTTAAACTGCAGACCGGTTGTGTTAGGTTACTCTTTACATCAAAAAGATTATCCACTCTAATACATTACTTCGTAGAACATTATCCCCAACACTGGTCATGCCCGATACATCATCCAGACATCTTGACCTTGTTGCCCTCAGGGCAGGTCAGTGACATCGGGAGTATCTCAAAGCTGACTGGTTCTTGCGACACAGCGTCAGGTGAATTGGTCACTCAAGTTGAAAAATGTGAACTTGGGGTAATGGTGCAAATGACCCAAATTTGCGTCTTTACCCAGTTCGCATCATGGCATTCTCATCACCGAGCGCAAATTTGCTTCTATTTGAGTGTTTTTGACTTCTCCTTGGTGATGGTTGGAAGTTGTCTATATTAAATTGGGGGGTTTTTCATTTTATTGCCCACACCTCATTGCTTCCAAGGGAGCTGACATTTTGAAACTTACTTGTCTGACAATCTTTTAAAGAAGCACTGGATGCAACTCCTGAATTATATTAATGTTTTTTCCTTGAAAGTTGAAAAGTGGGGAGAAAATGTCCCTGATTGGAGTTGCTAAACGGTCCCCAGCGTCCTGAGAGCAGCTGATAATTGTGAGCGGGATAGATGTGTATATCAAATAGTTTACAAAATGAAGCCAGCTGTGTTTCCACTGCATACTGTGGCTTCCTGACATGCACCATTAAACCTTATTAGCCACTTCCTTTAACTGAGATCCTCCTCACCCCATCTTCCACCCCTCATATTAACGTTTTTCTGTTCTTCCAACTGGAAATTATTTGCTTTATTGTAGAGTGTCAACCTCTTGCTGTAGTTTTCTGACGCGACATAATTGGCACTTTAGAATATAATCACGGACAAGAGCTGTGTGATTGTGGTCTTTATGCACAAATTTCGGCAGATTGTTGATCACTTCGTTCTGCCTTCGCCCCCTTGGTCTCACTGTGTATATGACTCATCTCTGATCCCTCTGTCAGTCTGGGCACCTTCTCCCAGAGGTCCTCTCTTCACTGCGCCGCTCACAAGCCATTAGCTTTGAAATGACTCATAAAGAATCAATTGGAAATGATCACAATAGGAAGTGAATATTGGAGGGGACACTGCATTGCTCATGAACAGATGTCGGCATTTACGCTGCATGTCAGACACATTATTGCTTTTTACAGACATTACCAGCACAGCCAAATGGGAGAGATAATCACAGCGACGTTTAGATATGACAATAATTTCTCTGAAGGCGGGAGAGGAATAAAAAGCGAGCTGAAATGACTCCAAATGCACAGACAGGTTGGTTACTGAGTACAGCTAGCGAGGAAACATGCTATCAGAACCTGGTTATACTTGTCTAGAATTTTCAATCAGGTTCATTTTAAATTTAGTTTGACCTTTTGGATTTAATTTTAGTTAAGTTTAGTTAGTTTTTAGAGTGTTTGCCAGTTTAAGTTGAGTTTCTTTTCTTTATTTTTTTTTCCAAAAAGATATATTTTTTTTACATTTTAGTTTTAGCTTTACACTAGTTTTATTATGCTGTATGGCATGGTATGATGTGCCAGATGTACAAATCTACCTATCTATTTATCTATCTATCGCCATGCTGTACTGTTTCAGTTTTCTTTTAGTTTTTCTCAAAGGATATATTTTTAATTTAGTGTCAGTATACATATACATTTTTTCCTTATTGCTTATTTCAGTCTTACCTTCAGTTAAAGTTAAAAAGAAAAACCTTGCCTGACAAATCAGTCAGTCGAAAAATGGGACAAGCAAAAAAGGGGATATTTTTTTTACCATAATACAAGGTAAATAGTTACCATATGAAGCTCATGTTTTCATAAGCGAGCTATGAAAGTGATGTGTAGCTGAGAATGTTGATGCGACGCAAAGACGTTGGAGTAATTACTTCTTGTACCTAGGTGGTCCCAATGAGAATAGAAAGCAAAATGTGCATGTCTGTTTGTGTGTATGTGCTTGTAACGGGAGCAGTAGGATAAGTACTGATCTTTTGCAATAGGTAGCTTCCTATGGGGTAAGACATAGTAACAGCAAAAACACTGCTGTTGTGTGATCATATAAAATTAGAGCAGTTAACCCCTGCAGCGCTGAAGGGATTGATGGGGGCCTCTTACAATGGGGCCTTTATGCAGGGTGGGAAGTTATGCTGATGATTGTGAGAACCTGGGATGATAAGTGACAGCACAGCGAGTGATTAGTTATTGTGACACTATTGTTATTTATTCTCCTGCTACGTGATTTAAGCTTAATAAATTAAATTTATTTGTGTTCAGGTTTTTGTTTTTACAATTATGAGTCAGCTTCCATCAGTTGCCTTTTTGGAGTAATTTGTTTTAATTACTATATTCATTATAAGTCTTTTCATTGCATTGTGGGAATTTACATTGTCATTATTTTACGTTACGTGTTAGAGATGAAGCATGCTCCTTTTTTAAATTTTGTGGTTGTTGTTTTTTTAAAGAAAAGGTTTTGGCAATATTTTAGAGCATGATATGACATAGTTGATCCTTTGCTTGTCCCAAAGCATTAAGCTAATGTTGCTATGCCTGTCAAGTTAGCACATATCATGTATAGTGTTTTTAGCCATATTATAGCCGTATTAAGCCGTA
>JAQLOL010000025.1:19401686-19415331 GCA_029783665.1 Naso thynnoides
CCCCTTGGATAAGAGGCGAAATGTCTTCCTAGACAAATACAAGTCCAGTTGCCTACGATTCAATTTGCCCAGAGAGACATAATACTAGTTCAGCCTTGAGCACAAAATATTGAAATAATCAAAAAAATATATCCTCCTGCTTCCAACAATAGATAGTTAAAAAACAAACAAACAAACAAACAAAAAAAAAAACGCAGCAGATTGATCATACTGGTAAACAACAAGCTTTTCTGCTGACTGAGTGGACTGTGCAAAACCACTGCAAAAAACAGGAGTAATCTCCAATCTCCTCACAGATGGTCTCAATATCCGATATGGGCAAGATGTCAGGCACTCATAACCAGTGATAAGTTCCCTGTGTTGTTCCTACTTTTGTTTGGAGTATTGACAAGAGCAGTGGTAATTAGACCAATCACATGGAGAGAAATTCAGTTTTTGACAGGTCAGAGATACCACAAGGTCTACTACAGCAGCGGCAGCTTCAGTAGACCAGAATGCAGTTCAGTCAAACACAGTGCTTTACATTCTGTGTGAGTGACAGGACTTGGTTGTTGACAGGAAAAAAACTGTTGCTCCACTATCATCATCATTATTGCTGCCTGCACCCACTCATGAAATCTGCAGCTGAACCCAACGCGTTAACACAGCAGGGCGAGGAGAAGTGGGTTCATCAAAGTAAATTATAATACACGGAGATGTGACCTCTGCACTGAGCGCTGCAGATTGATAGCTGTGACAGAGGATCAGGGGATTGGTTTCACACAAGCCTAATAAATATAATCCTCTAAACAGCAACTGGCTTGCCAACATCCGATTGTTGTAAAGGTCACTGCTGATGTCACTAACAAAAAACTCGGGTGTTGGGTACATGCTCACTGAATGCATGTACATACACTGGAGACAAGTCATCAGCTTTGATGTCATGCATAATTTTCTGAACAGGGAACAGCAATAGCAAGCTGGCACATTTTATTAAACTGCTTACGGGGGGAAAGGTTTAAGATGTTAGTGTCTCAAGAAAGACTTATAAGAGGACGCTGGAAACCTGAAAACCTGGAGTTTTGTTGATGGGATTTCTCACTTAATGTTACACAATTCTGGAAAGAGAAAAAAGATGCTGTGAGAGTCCAGACTTATCCACATATTGTCTAAGTGCTACGGACCCCCCTTGTCTCTGTGTCTGCTTCTTATAAACACAGAACTGGAAAAATAAAACAACAGGAAGTGTATGACAGAACAGCTCTGTTTGGTGTACGGTTTGATGTGTCATCACATTCGGTTTATGGATGTTTCTGCTCTTGTTTTTGTTTTGATATTGTGTAAACTTTTTTGCAAGAGATGTACACAGATAAGTGGATGTTTGGATTGCTGCTTGTTTAGTCACCCTAGTGTCTGTTATTGCAGTCATAATGACATGCAATAATTGCAAATATCATTTTCATGATGGGGCTTTACAGAGAGGAAAATTTGAGATGCTAGCGTGCGATGTCAGACAGTGACGGTAGTTGAGATGGGACCACTGAGTATGATATTGTGCTTTTGAACCCTTAAATTGCTTCTAAAATTAGAGCTCATCTGTTAAATAAAAGAACATGAAAAACTACTTCTGTTCTCTTCCCATCATGCACTGCCACTGCTCAGGTTTCATAAAATCCAGCCTGGTTGCCATGTGTGATTTTCCTTTTCCGGAATTGCCTGAAAGTAAAAACAATTATCCTGCTATTTTGGAGGCATATTTCTTTAAAATTGGACAGTCTGGGGATCTGTAATAAACCTAAGTGCAGGAATGAAGAAAAAGATCCTTTTAAAGCCATCCACCTTGGGGAGCATGCCACTGGAAATCCTCTGGCTCTTTTTAATACATCAAAGCAGCAAATTAATCCTGAATACAACACATGTACAGGCAGGTAAATGAAGACAAAGCCACAGTGGAGCGAGGCTACATGCCTCTTATTACAGGCCGTTGATAAACTCCACCTCAAGCCTTACAAATGGCTTATTGGGAGGTGTGGGAGAAACTTACTCTTAATAAGCCTGTCACTTTACAAGGGAAGTGTAACGAGAGAAAAATAGAGTTAACAACACAAAGACAAGCTCTGCACTAACTGGTGGTGTTCTTGCATGGTATCTTCTCAAACAAAATAATATACTAAATTTTATGCCTAACGTACAAGGAAGAAAAAAAAAACAAGAGACGAAGGACTTTTGACAGGAAAAAGAAGAAGAAAGTATCAGTGGTGCCAAAAAAATGCAATGGGCTTCAATTATTTTCCACTTAGCGATCTAAATAATACCGACATAAATCCTCATTATTTGTCTCTGCTCTTGCTGTGACTAAGCTCTTACTCATTGTCATGACAAAGAAAGGGGAACCAAGTGTTGTGCTAGATTATGGTTTTGGAGCAAGGACTCAGAAGTAGCTGACGTGAAGCTCCAGGATGTCAGAATTGTCAACTGGCTCCTAATTGCAGTTATTATTCAGTTTTAATTGTTGCATGATGAGGATCAGCGGTTAGTTCTCTAATAAGGGATGTGAAACCCACATTTTATGCTAGAACAAACAAAAGAGAGATTTGAGATGTATTATCTCATCAACAAGGTCAAAACAGCTGCATCTCCAAGAAACATTTTGAAGAAACTAGTCATGCTAATTTCCAAAATTGTCACTGTAAATGCCCATTTTAGTGTGAATGAAGCCTTTAAAAAATTGTGAGACATGAATTTCATCCCTTTTTGGAATGTTACATTTGGGCCTCATTTTTCACATAGAAATTTGGTGGAAAAAAGATGGAACTGTGTATACTGTCCTCTATAATATGTTTTTATTAGTGCTATGACAATTTTCAAAAAGGTTGACCTTTCTTAAGCAAAAGGTTTTACACAGTAGAGACGCTAAAGTACTGCCAAGTTTAAGAGCCACACCCAACCCTGAGACAAAGGCTATGTGTTTTTGTGCCTTCTTAAGACAAGCTTTCTCTTTAATTAAAATTTATTAAACAATTATTTGACAAATCAAATAGATCAGTACAGAATATAGCATTGCTGCCTACCAATACAAATTACTGTAGCCTCTATTAGCTCAAGGGTTCCCAAACTTTCCAAGTCAAAGACCCACATAGGGCATTAGCCTCTGGCAGGGACCCCCCTGTTGGAAAATTGCTCAAATTTTTGTTATGGCTCTTTGCAGCTGAGTCATCTACTCACTAATGGTCTTTTTCCATTTGGACCAAGGTATGTAGCTAATTTTCAAAGGTACGGCAACTTTCTGATATACAGTATCAGTGTCACTCGTTTAGTTACTTAAATGTGATTGGCTTGAGTGGTGTTTGTTTTTTTTTGTTTTTTTTTTAATTAAAAGATATGTTATTTTTAAAAAAAACACATTTCCAAGCAATGATTATGTCTAACATCCATAAAGAGAATGTTACTTGTTGATTTTTAATTTTGTTCCATGGAACTTTTTCCAGAAGTATGGAACGGTTCCATACATATCTTCGATTTCCACTAGGGGGCACCAAACTGTAAAGTCCCCATTAGTAATGGTAAACATGAATAATTTAGTATTCATCACAAATTTGATGTTCCATAAATGTTAATTAAAGATTAAAAAACAAAACAGCTAGCATACATTGTGAAATTTAATGTTTGATGTTGTTTCTGTGGCAACAAAATGAGACATTTGTGGGTGATTTGGTCATCAAATGTAACCCAAAAATTCCCTGTGGTTTCATGATTTTCATAGCGATGTCAGAGCAAATTTGTGCTGATGGACATAATAATTGTTTTAACAAGCATGACCTAAGGATGACGAGACCCAAGGATGTGCTTGAAACAACCAATCGAGCCATATTTGAAAATGGTCTGCAAGTCAAAGGCAGATTATTAATAGAAACCTGAGAAATTATTTAATTGGGACTGAGTTACCAAATTAGACAACCTGGTGCAATTTCATCCAAATATTGGCCTCACAGTTCTCTTATTTACACCTAATTTTCCAGAGGGTCAGACAGGGTTCTTGCTTGTGATATTCCAGCATGTCACTTTGTGTCATTTCTGACACAGCTGTGTCACGGAGGAGACATATTAGTCCCCCACAGGGCTGGAAGACAGTATAATCCCCCAGAGATGACTTCCTTTTGATAGTGAGCTCTGAAAGCTTCCTGTCACTTAGTGCAGTTTGACAGCATCATCACAGCCACCATTGATCCGTTTGCTTGACTCTGCATTATTAAGATGACAATTGTGAGCGTGGGCGTCCGCCGTGTGGGTCCCAACTGTAATGCATGTCTCAGATCCATTATAACCCGATTAGATTCCCCTCTCCTGGAAGTGCTGCTCTGTGACAGAGAGCATAATCTTTAATGGAATTTGTGTGAAATTAAATTATACGAGCATCAATAAACATAACATAATTCAGAAGAGTAAATGGGCTTAATTTATTGGATGGGCAGGCGTAATGGCACCGGTGTGTATAAAATGAAGATGTGAGGGAGACAGGTTTAAAACAGCGGGGTAAAAGGGGGATGACAAATACATCATCAGTGTGTGTGTGGCAAGCACGAGAGTGCGTGCGAGGGCATTTGTATGTTAGCGTGTCTGACACCTGAGAAAGATGTTCTGCGTGTGCATGTGTGTGCATGTTCGATATTGTGAGACAGGAATTTGGAACAGCAGGAAACTGGCAGATTCTTCATCCACGTGAGTGGGTAAAGAAAGTTCAACCTTTTATCAGAGGGGACTGTAATTTAATGGGCAGGGTGCACGCACATGGACTGAGAGTGGAGCGGGAGATGAAGACAGACGGCGGTGAGGGAGGAAGAGAGAGGGAGATAAAGATGAGATTGAGAGACAAATGAAAAGGTGGCAAGAATGCAAGGGAAAAGGAGAGAGGGTCAGATGAAAAAAAGGGGGAAAAAGATTAAAACTGTTGTAAGAAAAACATACTGAGGGATGAGGTGAGAGCGAAAGGGCTGAATTGTGTGTGTGTGTGTGTGTGCGCGCTTTGACAGGAAGATTTGATGGAGTGGCTCTGCAGCTGTAACAGTCAAGTAGTTGATTGTGGGAATCGTGTGAGATTGTCATTTTGCGTCTTAACCTTTTCGGGGGAGCTTTTCTTTTTTGGGGGGTGGGAGGTTAATAATCAAAAATGATCTGCTTCACTAGAGCAGATAAATAGTGTCAAACACAGCTGGGACAGAGAGGGGCTGACTGGCCACCACAGAGCTAAATTGATGGTTGTAGCTGCAGAGGAGACGGGGAAGAAAACCCCCTCGCTCTACTGTATGACATGAATAGACTTCTAGGTGTCGTTTTTTTTCTTTTTCTCTTTCTGCTCTGTCGCTTTTGTGATGAGCCGCAGTCAGAAGCCAGGAGGCGCAGATGTAAAGTGTGTGTTGCCCAAGACATGCGAGCGCGCCACAGCTGAACAGACAGAGTGCCTTCACAACGGCCTTTCAATTTACAGTCCGAGAGTTTGACGTTTTTATTCATTATTTCTTTTTCTTTCAGTCGGGTTGTGTGTATTTAAGAAATGCAGCAGTGTTGACTCGGCGTGGGGGATTATGTCATAGGCAGACACACAAACACACACACACACAATAAGAGAGAAAAAGGCGCAAGCTGTTGAAGACATATGTCATTGTCACATTTTTTCCCCTCCTCGCAGAGGGCCTGACTGTTTTTGAAAGATATACTATCCACAAAAGCCTCTTCTTCTTTATCCCATAAATCTGTTTGTGTGGCGGATAAAATGAGATGGACTGAGAGGAAAAGAAAAGCATCTCAGTTTACTTTATCATCTTTCACTCTCCCACCCTCCCTTCTCGCTCTCGCTCAAGCACCAGATTTGTGGCCGTAATCGTGGATAACTTACAGTATAATCTTGTTTGTTCCTTTCTTAAATGGAGCGATAACATCTCTCCGGATCATGAGTGGAACGGCAGCAGCGGGGAGAGTAGAGGAGGTTGGGGTCTGCCATGGAGGAGGAAGAGGGAGGAGGGGTTGGTAGTGGAGCAATGGGGAAGTGGGAAAGGACAGAGAAGCAGTTGCACCTCTTTTTCTTTATGTGGAAATGCTGTAGTGCTGGCGTTTATGACCAGCTGCCCGGCTGCTTCCACTCCAGGATTTACTAAACCCCTCACGAACACACACACACACACACACACACACACACACACACACACACACACATGCACACACTCAATTCACAGTGCAGGCTCACTGTTATCTGGAGAAAGGACAGTAATAAATATCACCAGTGTAAGAGGTCAGCAAAGGTCGACCGGCAAAGAAGATCCACTGTCATAATTTGTTTAAGGACCCACTTCCAATAGATGTTTTAGGGATCCTCGTGTGTGTGTGTGTGCGTGGAGGGGGGGTAATGCAAACAGTTCATTACTGGGTGAAGTGAAATGGGCTTTTGTTTAGATCAGTCACAGCCGTAAGAGCTCTCAATGACACCGGCATATAAACTGGGTAAAAAATCCACACAGCACCTGTAAAGATCAGTGATGTTAATCTGATTAAAAACAGTGAAAATCAATTAAGGAGAGTAAACATGGTAAACTTGTGCATGTGGGCGAGGAAATTGCAGTGGTACATTTAAAAGTCATACACTAAAGTTTAAATTTAGTCTAAAAGTTTGAACTGTTTGCCTACTGATGATCATCACTGACTTCAGGGTAGTACAATTTTTGATATCCATCTTTATTTTTGTCCTCAGTTTACTGAAGTAAAGCGATGATTACAACTGACAACGGACAGTTATTTGGTCAAGTGCCCATGAAATGAGTCTTTGTCACAGGGTTAAAATCATTAATTGGGAAGCTAAAACACTTGTTCGCACCCAGTCTTTCTACATTTCATGAACAAGCCATAAAAATCCAGATTTTAAAGTGGAGTTAGGTATACATAAATATACATTAATACTTCAAGACACATATAGAAGGATGATACATTTTAACAATTCAGCTGTCTTAGTACCAAACCACATTTTCAGAATTTAGTAATTTGGTGATTTTGCTTTTTTTTTTTTTTTTCAGATAAACTTGAAAGTTTTCATACTGGTTGAAAATCCTCCTGTTGCTTTAGCTTAAACAATTTCAAAAACATATTTGCTTATCAGAGAAGGGCTTTGTCAAGAAACTTTTTCTATGTGAAATGCGCAAAACTTACAAACCTGTATATAACATTGCTACACATCTCAGAAAGAGGGAATAAGAATCAGTAACTTTTAAACCAGAGGTGGTAAGAGTGCACTCATTTGTTACTTTAAGCAGAAGTACAGATGCTTGTGTAAAAAGAAAGAAACAAAGAAAAAGACTGATAAAAGTAGACGTACAGACTTCACTTCTTTACTCAAGTTAAAGTAATAAAGAACATGTTCTGTGCTCAAAGTATAAATTAAAAAGTTTCACTCTGAAGGACATTACTAGTGGTCATCTCTGTGCAAAGCTAATTGAACCTCACGTCATAGTAATATATTGCAAAGATTATTAAACTTCAAGGTAGAATCAGTAGGATTTGTCTGAGTTGTTCCTAAACGCACCAGAAAGTTCATATCCGGGCTGGTAAAGCATCCGGAGCACATCCAAAAAGACAAAAGCATAAAAATTACCTGTTTTGAAAATGTCAAGAGTAGAAAGCACAGATAAATATGTTAAAAAGTAGAAAGTCAAAGTAAATATACAAAAGAAAAGTACTGATACTTGGAAATCTTATTAAGTACAGTAACAAAGTATTTGTACTTTGTTACTTTCCAAGTCTGGTTAAAAACATAGTGTTGTTAAAATGTATGGACAAATTTTAAATATCTTAGAAAATAGAACATGTTGAGCTCCTATCCTGTTTGCACTTCTACTGATACAGCCTGCTCATACTAAATTCACTATACTTTTTGTGTGTGTGTGTGTGTGTGTGTGTGCATTTATTTTGAAATAGCATAATGTTCACTTTATAAAAGTACTGTGAGGCACGGCTGAAGTTGCTCACTTATTAAAGCCAGTTGTTTATGCCCCTGTAGAGGGCAGGAGCAGGCACATAAACCACAGCTCAGGGTATAAAGGACAGCTCTGAGATGCAGATCTCTCAACAGGAGAGCTATAGAAATGTACACCTTGTTAATTATTTAAAGGGCTGCGCAGACTCAGAAGCTTTACAGATAAAGCCGATCAGAGATGAGGGGTTTGCTCGCTGTCAAGGAAGAATTTCATTGAAGAAGACCACAGCCTCGTGTCTGCCTTTCCTATAGACCTTCGCAGTTAAACCTGAAATGTGTTCAGTGTGCAGCTGACGGATGGGCCTCCATCTCCCAAGCTTGGGAACCACCTTCCATAAACACACTCCCATCCTCCCATCCCCCCTCCAAGCCAAACCCCTCTGCCCAGCCTGGACAGGTGATACAAGTGTATATTTATTTATTTCCTTTAATACTCTTCTTTATCTCCTTCATTGTAAGTAGGCCTGTGAGATTGATCAATATTTAATTTTCTGGGAGAAGGAGTGGGGAGGAATCAGTGCTGCAGTGACACTCAGGAAATCTTCCTCCACATTCTGGCTTCACTCTCACATCCTCTCCGTTCCTCACCCTTCCTTCATCTNNNNCTTGCCCCCCCCCCCCCCCCCCCCCAACATATTCTCTTTCGCACCTTCTTCCTGTTACTATGTTAACCACTGTTTCTCCAAGCTGAACAAAAGTGCCTGTTAGGTCTGATCGTCCCCCTGATAGAAGAAAGGGCTGAGCTTAACCTCTAATGTAATGAAGGATCATAAAGGGAGCTGCTGTGCCCTCTTGCAGGGAGGCCTTGCTATGAACAGGGCCCTTTCCCGACCTTTAACCCCATATGGTCATCTCCCAGTGCTTGGATGTGCCCTTTAATGAGCGAGCAGTCTAATCAATGGATCATTTTTCACTTTGGAGACTGGGAGGTCCAGTCTTATGCAATAAGCAGGAAAGTATGACGGAAAGACACGGAAATAATGCAAGACTGTTCAATAGTCATTTTCTGTGTCTCCATCTGTACCTGGGTGATGGTGACACTTTGCAAATCCCTGCAGTTGATGTTGCACCTGTCAAAATAAAGGATGAGCAGCGACAGAGCAAAAACACTGCAGTGCTGTGGTTTGAAATTGAGAAATTGGAGGCCTGTACCTGCCAATAAAGCCTTGAGACAACTGCTTAGTCAGGTTCAACTAATCATGTCTGTTTGTCAATGTATTTGAAGCGAGCGAATTGTCATCAGTGATAAAGCCTTGACCCTTGAGCCCTGTTTAATGAGCCCGTACATTTGATTTAATACTGACACAATCGTTTTTTGTACTTTTTCTTTTCTTTTCATCTTTCTTTTTTACTCACTGGTAGTATCAAAAATCTTTGTTTATGTTAAGTGGCTTTAAATATTTTGATTCAAATCATAGTCAAAGCTCATTTGAGGCATCAAAGGAGCGAACACATGTTACGGAAAAGAAGAAGACTATTTTTTTTTCTTTCAGATGCCATTTTACAGAAGAATGTTAAATGGCTCTCTGAGAATTGAAAACATTCTTACAGTTACTTAAAAAAAAAAAAGATGAAGCATCCCGTTTTTTCTCCTTTCATTATCAGAGCTGCCCCACTGTTGATGATCATGAAAGGGAGCTGATAGTTTTGACTGCAGGCCATCGAGCTCTCTCCAGATAGAGGGCAGTGCCACCGTGGCTCTCATTATGCCCCCCTTCCCTTTGCCCCTCTTGGTAATCACCACCAGAAGGGTGCAGGAATTTGCAGCACATGCTGGTGGTTTCTGGCTCGTTTCAACCTCTGCTTCCCATTGTGAGGAATTTAAATTTTCATACACAGCAAGGCGATTCTCGCTTAGAATATCAGGCTTGCTTTGAAGTATCCCTTCTAAAGACTTTGAGATCGGGGATAAAACGTTATCAGGAGAACAAAAATAGAAGCAGAGCTAGTCTTTTATAGGTTCTTCACTCTCTGCGAAGTGGCAGCGGCCAGTTTTAGCTCTTTCTGTCTGTGATCCACATAGCTGACTAATAGTGTTGTGCAGCATGTGGTCCCCGGGGCTTCAGGCCAGGTGTTTGTGTTAATGCTGGAGCCCTCACAACACCTGTTAGGGCCAGCCTCGGCATCCGTACACACGTCTGCTGTGGTTACTGTGCTTAACCAACATGACTTTATCTCACTGAGAAATTCAGTAATCTAGAAATTAGCGCAAAGAAATTTATATTAGCACTTAAAAACATGCTTAATTAAATCTGGTGGGAAACCATTGAAATCCTGTCATAATTACTATCACATGGCTTCATTTCCTCTTGCAACATGAGTGGTCTTTTCATTTGTTTGCTTGGAATTATATATATAAAAAAAATAGACTTAGTGGTCATGACAGTCTGTTAATTAGGCCATGAATGCTGTGCTTTGATCACTGAGATATCTCAGTCCCCATATGAACAGAAATAGATAATTCATCAGCATTTTATGATATGATGTCCTTGCAGGATGAATGAAGGATCCAAAATAAGTAGGCCTACTCCTAATTAAACAACAAATAAGTCATTCATCAGTGCCTTCAAAACAACCCATATGCAGTAGTATAAAAACAGAGATCTTATTCAAGCTCCACTTACAATATAGGCTCTTTTTAAGCTTACCACCTTTATCACTGGATGGAGTTTGCTCAGGTATAAGTAGACATAGCTCTGTTTTCATCGTGCCACCTGAAAAAGAAACTTGATGAAAACTATGCAATACAATAGACCTTTCGCAAAGCTCCACCCTCTAACATGAACAGACCAATCAGAGTGTAACATCTGCCAGCTCTTCCCAAGGGTCCGACAACTACACGGCTGTGCTCCATTGAAACTCACAGAGTCCTCTCAGTTTTCTGTCATTTTCAGGCTGGTTCTGGGGATTTCAAAGTCGTTTTGGTTAAACATTGTGTCTTTTAAAACTGATGCTCGTTATTCTGCTAGATTGGAAGGAGATTTACGTTCTTTACCTTTCCAAAATTAAATGCTGAAAAGCATAACAATATGCTATGGGCAAAACTGTTTGCACATCCTCACTCTCGTTTGAACCTGTCACAGTTTAACAAGCACAGCCAACATTACGTCTTCTTCGGTAACCTTTTGATAAACACTGAGGCCATGTCACATTGTTATAAGCAAACAGTAGTCGGTTAATTTGAGTTACTTTGGCAATAGCTTTTATGAGCGCTAGCAAGCCTAGCCAGCTAGGCTAAAGTCTGTGGCTGCAGTCTGGACACTGGCTGCTCTCAACAGGCTGCAATGTTTAACCCCAACATAAAAGCCCAACTTTACTTTTTAATGTTAATATACGAAGAGACTGTCCTCCCCTTGTTTAAAATGGCATGTCCTAAATTGTTACGAGAGTCATTAACATTACTGTGATTGGTAGGCTATAGCTTTGATGTTTATTTTTTCATGTCATTTCCTTGCTTAATCACTCTGATAGGCTATAGCTTTGATGTTTATTTTTTCATGTCGTTTCCTTGCTGAATCACTCTGATAGCCTGAATATATCCTTCAACTGGATACTATAAACCTTTCTGTCTGTTTCTGTCTGAAATCACTTTTTTGTTTTTCTGAAAATTACACAATATTTCTCCAGGGGGTTCAGTTAAAGACACCAGACAGCTTGTCAGACTTAGCAACAGTAACTAAGGGGGGCGTGGCTTCGCGATAGGTCAATTATAAGACAGCTGAACGATCTCATTCTGCCACTGAAGTCTTCAGTGTTCCTTCATACTTGACCCATAAGGTGGTCATTGTTATGGTTGAAAAATTTTTTTAAAAAGTTGCGATCGATAGATATTTTCACATACAGTAGGCTTTAATGCACAGTGAATTATACGTACGTCCATTTTACGCAGAAAGGCGATGAAAACAAGGAAATAGAAGAGAATGGGCCACACAAATTCATATCATTCCCACAAGTTTAAATGTTTTAACTTGAGCAACCAATTCATATGACACTGTGTTGTGAAGGCCAGTCAGCTTTGAGATTGTCCCAACATCACTGACGTGCCAACGCCCTGACGTCACTAACGTCTGGACATTAATGCAGGCATGGCAGACAAAATAACCGTTTTTGTGTGTTGATACACGGAGCTGTACAACACAACCTTGTACAACTCAGGATGACGTCGTGAAACCAGACATGTCAATATTAAGCTTTACAGTGTTTCTGGGACTTTCGCAACTGATACAGTGCAGCAAAGATGGTTATAACAGTCATAATGACAACCCCTACTCCTTTGAATCAGCAAATATTTGCAGGCTGTGAATATTCATGTTGCACTCACAAGTAACGCAAATACACTTAAATGATCCCACGGTCATAGTAGTGCAAGTAACGCGTGGCGAAAATTTGTTTCGTGTGGTACGTGAACATGGCTTAAAAGAGACCAGCCTTTCTATTAACTTCCTTCTTTGGGGTCTGTTGGAACTGAACATACTAAGTCCATACAAAGATGCCATCGGTGACATTAATTACCTCGATGTGAAGGTGTGTCTGATTCAGTTTAAGAGGGACATTTGAGCTTGTACCTTGACTTTATAGAAATATAAATGTGTGACTCTTGAAGAAAACAGGAGAATCTTCTGCTGTTTCTGGTGAGTTTTGAGATGAGTCAGAGCTCTTACAATCACACAGTCTATTGGCCGTGTGGACGTTGCTAGCTAACTACAGCTAGCATGTCAGTATCGCTGACAGTATATACAGTCTGTATTCATATTCATGGGCAATTTGCAATGAATTAACAGAGTTGGCATAAATAGTCTTGTGGTCAAACTTGTGTGAAAATGCCAAGATGAAATATTTGCTCCAGCTCTTGTTTGAACATACTTGCAGATGACCTGCAACGCTATTGTAACACACTGTATGGACCTTTGCTTTTGAGGGAGGTTAATCAACAAGAATCAATAGCGAAAAATACAAGAGCATTAAACAAAAACACACTGTATATCGTTTTAAGCAAGAAAACTGCTTGGGGAACCAAACAAGACTGTCTTAGCTAGACAACAACAGCACTGGTTAACACTGGGGGTTTTCATTTTTTGTGTGACCACAAGCGGTTGCTTGTCTGGGAAATGAAATCATGTCATTTGATGTAGTTTAACCTTAAAGAACTTCAAACTATTTTGTAGAGTGTATAAACAATTTACTTTGTATACTCAAAGTGTGATGATCACAAGTTATCATTTGTCTAATTGATTGGATGCCAAATGAGAGGAGGCGGGTCTAAGAACTTGGGCAAACGTCAGGTAAAGAAATGAATGAATGAAGGGGAGGAGGAAGACAACACTTAACATTTTAGATTGTTAGAATTGGGTTAGACAATAGCTGATGCTTGTTAACCTAGAATAGAAGTGTTTAATTTTGACTTTACATGTTAAAGGTAGAGTCAGTAGCACTCGTTCGTTGTTGTTTATAAATACAGCATTAAAACTGGGCCCCTTCTTCCCCTCCTTCTGCCTTAACACACCAGAAGTATCGCAACTTAGCGTGTACTACGTGTACAGCTATATCACTTACCTAATGTTACACAGCAAGCTACAATTGAATATTACATTTGTTTAATGGAGAAGTTGATAATTTAGCAAGCTAACAAGCTGACCTGCAGTGTTTAGC
>JAQLOL010000025.1:19415431-19429256 GCA_029783665.1 Naso thynnoides
TTTAGCAAGCTAACAAGCTGACCTGCAGTGTTTAGCACTTACCTGTCCATCACAAAGTAGCCCAACTCTGCATCGCTCCTCCCAGCCTCTTCTTCAGTGTTCCAAAATGGCTGAAAGCCAAACTGAGCCTCACTCGCTCGCTCTGGAACAAGTTTTATCCACTTGCTCACTAGGGAAACACACCAGTTCACTGCGATTACGCTATCTATGCTTCGAAGAGGCACGGTTGCACTATCATTACTTAAAAATTGATTGCGCGTCTACATTGCTCTTTATTGTAACTCGTCTTGAGCAGGTCTTCAGTCAGCCAAAACATCAAAATACAGGCAGAGAGCGGTGTGTCTCCATACACAGACACCAACACACATAGACAGAGGCCCAGAAGTGATGATCGAGCAGCTTTACTTTTGTATGTCTATATTTTATTTTTTAGCAAAATCCTACTTACTCCACCTTTAATATAAATGAACTGAAACCAATGCAGAGCAGTGAGCTCATGATCCAGTTGCTGATGAGAAATGATGCTGGGTTTTGCTCAAAACTGTACATTTCTGCATCTGTGTGGTTCAGACAGACCCAAATTCTGTCTCAGATGTTGACAAGTAAAGCAGAGAGAATTTCCTCAGTGGAAAAGGGTATATCAAATCATTTTTAATGGTTGACAACCTGCCTTTTGTCTAGTTTCTCAGGTATTGTTATGTGACCCTTAGCAGCCACCACACACAGCTTTACAAGATGTTATGACCTCTTAAACAGTGGCACTTTAAAGTATTCCTCTCCTGCCCACTGGTCCCCAGAGGCCAAGTTCTTGCCAGAGATTATCAAAGTTAACAGGATTTTAATGGGTCCAGGGAGAATGGTAAAGACCCTACCAGGGCCAGGTAGTGCTGTTCTGCTACCCTTCTCACTCCCTAATGCAGTCAGGCTGCACATCCAAGCACCGGCTAAATAATAAACAGATGGCCGCTACCAAATATAGCCAGCCCCAGTTCAAACTACAAAGGGACCCCAAAATGAAATGATAGGGTATTAAAGGGGAAATACAATTTGCAGGTCAAAATGAAATGGTAACCCCTCACTGTGCAAATTGAAAATTAACCTTTGGCAGTGTTGAATTATTCACAGCTGATGTCGTACATGTACGGAAGGTGTTTTCACTGTGGCAGAAAAGCTGTAGGGGTAAAAGGGGGGAATTGGTGCTGATGAAGTCGGATATATTTATGACTCTGGGGTTTTTCTCTCATTTGTCTCTCCTCTCCCAGATTTATTGTTGCCAAGAAAATCAGAAATGAGGATTGTGAGAGCAGCAAGAGCAGCACCTTGGAGTTCTGCAGCTGCCCTGTTCACACACTTTATTTCCACTGCATGTCATTTGAAAAAAAAAGTCAGATTTGTGCCCTTCTGATCATAAACCAACCCTTTTCTTTGCGCCTATAAAATGTAACTACTACATTTCCAGATGATTGTGTCTGCAAAACAAAATGCCACTCATTTTTCATAGAATTATGAACTCCCAAAACAAATGAGTCAAGGCTCAGTGTATTTTTCTCCTGGATTAATGCATTCATACAAATAGGTTGGCCTCTTTCACTGTTCCTTGGGCATTAATCCATGTCCTAAACCCCCTCTGCAAGAAAAGGCTTATGATGCTAACCTTGTCATATTCAGCAGCTGTCAGCAAAATGGCCACTGTACCGGGCCAAGCTGGTAAAGTGGCCTATTCATTATCCTAATCTCATTAGTTAAGATCTGTTAAGTAGAGACTGGTTTTAATGCATGCTTTTCCCTTTTAATTATTGACCATAAATACATTGGAGTGCATTAGGGTCCTTGGGCGAAGAGCAGAGCAGCTCCTAATAGATTAGAGGACAAGCACATTATCTAAATGTACATATCTAACTAATCATGCGTCAGCCATAGCCATGTGAGCACTATGACATCAATTGCACTTTGACATTTGACCCCAGCTGTGACCACTCAGAGGTCCAGTCACATAAAGGTCTTGATGTGGACAGAAAAACAGAAAGAGAAGAAAAACTGACGTCATGATTGCAGCAATGCTCGAGAACGCAGCCCCCACTCTCCTTCCCATAATGATTAAGCCTGTGGTGTTATTTCTGAATGCTAACAGATTATTTCTAAATTGCTCCACGGATAATCATGTTACAGGTTAAATCATTGGGGGATTAGCTTTGAATACATGAATAAGCACTGTGCTGTGCTGTATGTCTGCCCGCACTGTTGATGTCACGTTGAGGAGAGTCAGGAGAGAAAATAAAGAAGTGGGGGAGGAGAAGTTGGAGGTTTATCTCACTTGTCTCTCCTTTCTCCTGCTTCTTTTCTTTCTGTCACTCTTGCTTTCCGTCTGTCCCACGCAGGCGTTTTCTCTCTCTCCCTCTGCAGCGCACACTCCACAACACACAATCATTTTCTCAGTGATAAGGGAGAGAAGTGCGCCATCCGCCACACAGAGGGGCTCTTTTACAGTTGGCTATTGTGTAAAACAAGAGCAAGGGCATGCTCTGTGGAATCAGCTGAGGATCATCTTCATCTTGTCTGAGTGATTTTTATACTTTACACTCTATCTGTAACTATTAAGATTCATATAAAACTTTGTTTTAATAGCTACAATTTATTTAAAGATGAAGTCCTTAAAATTGTTTCTAATTGACCAACTATGCCTTCTTTTTTCAGTTTAGATGTTGTCCTGATTCTTTTGTGTCAATCAGGAACAAGTCCAGCTGCAACGCATATAATCCTAAAAAGGCTTCTTTTTTTTTAACAAAGTGGTGACAATTGTGGACAAATTTGACTGCATGTTTTCTTCAGATCTTGAAGAGAAAAGCATGACAACGTTAAATGTATCACTCATAGGATGGAACATATAACCTCATCATGTATTCAATTCATGTTGAGTCTGTTGGTGTACTGTAAAATATATGATCAAAATGTCTAATTAATATCTGTATGATGGTGTTGAACAAATGGTGGGACAAACTTTCTGGTAATATTTGTATCTGTCACCACAGCAGCAGCTACACAGCAGCTATTGAACTCCACATCATCCAGTTAGAGACTTGCAGAACAATGACTTTTGTCTTGTCCAGCAGATATCTGTAACAGCATACAGTGTGTTTGTGTGCGCCATAAGAGCCTCACTGTTACTTAGTGTTAATGACTACAGCCAAGTCACTAATTGCAGTGCAGTAAAGCACATGTTTAATGCAAGTAGAGTGGATTCTGTGCATCTCTGTTCCTGACATAACATTCAGTTTTATTCCATCTCTGTGGTTGTTTTTACAGCACAATGTGATTTTCACACAAAGCCACTTGAGGTAGAAATGATTGGTGTTTTTGAAACGTTGTCAGAAATCCTGCAGAATGTTTTCACGTGTCACGCTTCTGCACCCCTTGCTCAAGAACACACTTGAAGCATGTGTGTGTTTATTAAGCTGCTGAAAGGATTATGAGTTTGCATTGTCATTATACATTGAGATCTCAGTTTGAAATTACACAGTGTGCATGCATGCATGCAAAAAAAAAAAAAATACAGCACTGGTAATTACTGTCTTTATTTCTGATGCTAAATACAGGTGATGCATTCACAAGGTTTCCTTTTAATCACTTTAATTACTGTATGTATGGCAACATATGTGTGTTTGTGTGTGCCTGTGTATGCGTGTAACTGCTTCCCAACTGCTGCTTCATCATTATCAGGCTGCTTCATACATTATGGTCTAATTCAATTGAGGCAATCATTGCCTGCTAACATGTATGGATGGGTGTCTGAGAGAGGCAGGTCATAACAGTCATATTGTATCGGCCATATTAGTGAGTCAATAAGAGCCCAGGGCAGGTTGATTTAATTACACTAGTAGCCTGATTAGACTGCTCTCCCCGGAGTAAGTCCACACTATATGTCATAATCATAACAATGGTGCAAATTATGAACAGGTCAAAGTAATATCCTTCTGTGGTCTGTCATGGCTAATCATTGTGCTAAATTATTGTGCACTGATGTATGTTCATGCTGAGCCTGCGGTGTTGATTTTATAGGGTCCTGACAAATTGTAAAAAGAGAGTGAAAAATGCCTGCAGTTTCTAATCTGAATATTAGAATAATGGAAAAAAAAAACACACACACTGGACTTCTTTTAACTTGTTTTTTTTTCTGTTTTTTTTAATTAAAAATGAGCAGGAAACCTGTGCTGCTTTGTGACACGTGACAGTAAATACAGACCCGCTTAAATGACACCCTGCAGCTCAGATATTCAAATCTGCTAAAAGCATGCTGGGAAAAAAAAAAAGAAAAGAAACAATCTTCTCCGTAATGTTTAAAAATTTAATGAGCTATCCCAATAAAAGCAAACTTGACATTTAGTCATTTTCTTAAAATACGTAAATAAGTAAGTAAATAAATGACTTATGTTTGTGTTTGTGTTAACTTTGTTTTAAATTAAGGATTAACCCAAAACAAGCACTTAGCACTTGTCACTACACAAAATAATTAATTTGGAAATGTTATTAAGAAATAATTTACATATAAATGTGTTTTGTATTAAAATAAATAAATAAATAATACAAATACACATAATGATTAATGACACTCTCAAGACTCAATTTTACAATTAAAATGTTAACATGGTGATTATGTTCAAGAACAATTTCTTCTTGAACTTTTTTTTATTCAGGATGTGGCTTCGATTGAAATTTCATGTTTGTTTTTTTTTGTTTTTTGTTTTTTTTTGTCGAGATGAAGATGTCCATGTTTTACTTTTCAGACATGACCAAATTATATCCGTTTAGAGAAACACTTTGCTTTGTGTTGTTGCTAAAAAGGCAATATAGAGACATTGTGACTGACGTATTTGTTGAATTTCTGTTGTTTCTTCTTACTTTTCATTTACATACAAATCATATTTTCAACTTATTAATGTATATTTAGATACAGTATCATAAGTTAAAGGTCCCGCACACCATTGCAGGTGTTTTCAGTCACTGTGGTTCATTACACCAGCTCAGGTCTGTGAGCTGCACCAAGCTCTGCTGGGATTTAGGTGAGGTCATCATGCTTTAATAAGGATACAATGTGAACTGACCTGCAACTAAACTATTAGGCTCTGAAGTCCTGAAAAATATGTTCTTACATCTTGACCTAAGCCATATTTACTTGTGTGTGTGAATAAACATCTGGTGTGCATATGATTAAAAAAAAAACAACATTAAATTAAAAATCATCTTTTAGGACTGTTAGAGATCCATAACTAAGAACTCATTTGCCATTGTAAGTACTCTCTGACTTTTGATACTTGTCTTGCTGTTGGCACTTCCATAGCCTGCTTTTACTCCAGCAGCATTGTGAATGCAGAGCTTTTACTTTAACTAACAGAATATTTAAAATCATGTTGCTGGATCTGAGCGCTTTTTCACTACTGACTGTATTTAGAATGAAACAATTAAAAAAGGCAAACAATGAATGATTCCCTAAAAGTAAATTTAGAACTGTTATTAGATGAATGTTTTTGACATTTGAATGTTTTATTAAATGTACACATAAGCCAAGTTTTCTTCCTAGCAGTTCCTCTTTATTCTGAATACATAAATCTCTTATGTGGGATTTTAAATAAATGAAGCCCTACTCATCATATTTCCCACTGTAACAAAAGTTGTTACACATTTTATTTTATATATAAGTACAATGTACATGAGTGCATAAATGTTGCTCCAACCTAAAATTCCCTGGATTACAGGTGCAGAATGCCTCACAGAGGCAAATCTTCTCCACACGGTGGCAGCAAAGTACCAGACATGACTGAACATGCAAATGTTCACATACATTCAGTGTGTCCCTGTGTGCGTGCACATGTGTACACCATGACATGTTTGACAGAGCTGATCTGACCCATGCTAATGAAGCTGCCAACGTGGCTGGCATAGAGTGACACCAGGACAAGAAAAAGACCCTCTTCTCTTCAACGCCTCCATTTCTGGGACTTTAAATAGCCCCACATAGCCTGCTGCATGTTTATTAGTCATGTATCAGACAAGCAGCTGATGGACACGGATGCTCATTACCAGTTAGTGTTGCTTCAGAAGAGACCAATCTGGGCCCTGTGAGGGTCATCACTCAGGCGCAAACAGGCCTGACACAGGCTTAAGTTGAGCTTGAATAAGAAATGTTGCACATTGTATTTAACTGACTGAAAAGGCCCCTTTCACTGACAGAAAAAATAACCCTGAACAGATCAGTGTGCATGCAGCATAATAGGTGTATTGTGCTAACAGCGCAGAATGTTCCCATGACAGTTTTGACTATTAAAAATGCTCCTGTCCTTTCTTTCACCCATCTCTCCCTGTATTTTCTTAGTGACTTAGGTTATATTACATCTGCATAAGTACCACAAATGTTCCTTTTCTATATTAAGCTATCTGATATTTTGGCAATGGTGCAGTGCAACATAGACCTGCTTCCTCTCCTGCCTGGCATGCATGACATCACCGTGTCTGCTTTTAATTAAAAGACTCAAAATGTCAGATTAGGAAATACGAGAAAAATATTTGAATTTCAATCACTATTATGTTCCCCTTATTTCAGGCACTCTGCATCCGTGGAATGTGCCACACTGCCGCATGTCCATTGATGGGATCAGTCAGTGACTGGGAGCAGAGCAGAGACTTGAGGGCAGCTGGTCTGTAGAGTCAGGTGCTTTTAATATCAGAGAGTCCAGCATGCAGTGACGGGGATGTTTTCACTCAAAGCCACTGGAGCCTCTGCAACGTACCAGCAGTGCGAAAAATATTGAATAGAACCACAGAAAAAGACAAAGCTGTTGTGAATATGAAGACAAAAATGTTAACGAAGCAAAAAAAAAGTTGTCTTTTGTAAATAAATGCTTACTTATGCTATTCAAACTACATTTAACTATTGGTAATATTAAAGTGAAAAAAAAAAAAAAAAAAAAGACCGTGCTCTTCATCAGGTGGAACAGGGCCTCTTAACCGTTTCTATGCATAGAAACAACATACATTCATGAGGCAAAAAGTATTGGTCATCTTTTTTAACCCGAAGCATTTCAAAATAAATCACATAATAGTGTTATAATTCTCTATATATGATGATGACAGTGTGTGTTCATTTATCAAACTGATGTTTTTTCTGTACCTCGGCTTTTTATATTTATTAAATATTTATACAGAATTCCAAAAAAAATTTCTGTATGCCCTTATAAGTAGTTATTTATAATGACACAATCTATTATTTCATAAGTAAGTTCTGAAAAAGAGAAACAGCAACTTTTGTGCTCAGTTTACTTGTTCGTTTTGTAATGTGATCTTTGCTTGCAAAATGAAGAGTAGTACAACACCATGCCAGCAGATGGCAGCAACAACACATGACCTGACATTAACATTATGTGGACGTGAACTGGGAGGAAGAAAGTGCTCTGCTGGTCCCCACAACTTGTCAAGTATACAACCTTTACAAAGTAAAGACCATTCAATGCATTTGAAGGCAACACAATCTGCAAAGTGGCAGCATTTAAATCATTATTACACCATGATACTCCATGATGGTTCGATTGGAATGGCAGGTGAACAGAGGTGAATAAATGCAAATTCAGCCTTCAAACTTTTTTGTCTGGCTATAGACAAATACAATACACTCAAACATTCTGATCATAAGATTTACAACCAAGATCAAGCATAAAACCCTGGGAGTTATACACACCTGTCTCACGCTTTGAAAAATTCATATCAGAAAAAAAAAAAACTCTTATGAAAAGGAGTTTACTAAGACACTGCTGCTACAATAGCTTAGGTGAATCAGAAAAAGAAAAAAAAATGGTAAAAGTAGAGTCAAACAGTTGAAAGCATTTGTCATAGAATGGTTTCCTGATGCACTTTATGAATGAGTTATTATGTGTGCATTTGTGCTTGCTTGTCTAAATGATTAAAACAGATGTCATCATTGATGTAACTGAATTCTGAAGGTGGAGTTAAGGAGAATCAAGGATGCTGGGATTCAGATTAAATAATCTCTCACTAAAATGTGCCCCTTTTAATTAAGAACCAGCAATCAGTCTGTTGTTTTCCTACTTTATTCTCAAAAACTGGAATAATACAACATCAAATTATTGCCTTACAGACAGTTACTGTCTTCTCTGACTCACTGATGTAGACCACATTCTACCAGATTGGTCACTATTAGTGGACTAACCACCAAATGAAAATATGGCATGATTACTCAGATGCACCAGTGAACTTCCAACATCCTGTTGGCAAACCAAACCAGTCCACAAGAGGCTTTCTTTAGCATTCATCAGTTATAAACCCTTTTAGGAGATTGAAGTTTGAGAGATGTCAACGTAATTATAATGTTGAACATGCCTGGTGTTATCAGGGCTGTCCTTCCCCTAATTACAGCAGTCAATTACAACTGAAATAAGACAAAGGAATAAAATTAATTTTTAGGGCCCAGCTAATGTTTACGTATCCATATTTCTGAGAATGCTTTGCACTGACATAAACTAATCCCAGCAAATAGTTCATAAAATTGTGTTTAGTTTTTCCAAGTATAACTCACAGATTAGTAATCTATCTATCTATCTATCTATCTATCTATCTATCTATCTATCTATATATCTATATATCTATCTATCTATCTATCTATCTGTAAAATGACACTGCAGTCTGAAAACATTCATTCATGTGAGAAAAGGTGTCCCGTAAAACTAGCTACTATCGCTTATGTCAAGCTCCTTTAAGGGATTTTCCCGAATAATTGACATATTCATTTTCAACTTTTCCAGTCCTCCAGTCCAGCTCATTTGATGCAGTACAGAGTTTGGACAGCTCGCTGTTTGGCTGCAAATGCTAATGCCAGCGCAAGTCAATGGCACTAGTAGCATTCTGTGTCAAACCGTGATTAAACACTCAACAGTGCCCCCAAAGCATGTTGAATATGACAACAGTCTGTTAAGGCCAATACAATCCTTTGGGTGCACTTCGGAGTGTTTAATTGAGGTTTGGTAGCAGCTACTGTTGGCTTGCTACTGGTCCCATTGACTAGCGCTACCATAAGCATTCGCAGTGAAACTATGAGCTGTCCATACTCTGTACTGTATCACATGGTCTTTATCAATAGGAATAAGACTTAAGAAGTCGAAAGTGAGGCCCTATGTCAAAAATTCAGAAATATCCCTTTAAATACAGTCACTTATGTGTGCATCAACTATGACTTAAAATAAAGGGTGACAAAAACTGCAAGTAAATAAACAAGTAGAAGGTCAGTCCTCTCTCCTCAATATTTGTCAAATAACATAATAATTAAAAAAAAAATTCCAACAGGCAAAATAATTTCTGAAGGAAAGAAGCTGTACTTGATGGCCAAAGTTAGTCTGTACTGTAATAGATGATTTCTCAATAAATTTCATAGCTGAATAAACAGTTTACGCAGACAAAAAAAACTTTGAAAGTGAAGTGGTCATTTTTTGGTTTGCCTACACCGGTGGGCCCAGGAGGATCTCCTCGTCCAACCATCAGGAGCTGTTTTTCTCTGAAACCACATCATGGAACCATAACTGAGACATAATAACCCATTTGCTCTGTGAGTTTCGTAACCGTCTGGTTTCTTCTTAAAAAGCCGACATTGCAGCCAGTCTGCACTCCTAATGTGAAGTTAGGACACAGTTCTGGTTCATGTGATGATATGTAAATACTTTCAGGGATAATTTTCCACCTTGCAGATCTTGGAGCTCCGTAAAAGCCACAAGACGGAACACATGCACACACAAACACGCACACGGTGCTAATGTGTTCCGACGGTGGAGCGATCTGCAGCCTCACCGATGCAAAAGTGGGAAATCTCATTCGTCTGGAGGTCTCCTCACTCATGGCCTGGCACTGCTTTGTGGGAAGTGCGGGAAGCCGAGGCATTGAGTCATTCTAGATCATGGCTTAGGGTGATTTCAGACCGTTGGAAAAGAATTACGTTGGAGGGGGCCAGTATGGAGTGTGTATTCTCAGCTGGGGTAGCAGGGATTCCCTCTGACAAGACCTGAGCTTTATTTTCTTATGGGGCGAAACGGCTGCGTGGAAGGGTGGGTGTGTAAAGGTGATGATGTGTGAAATTATAACATCCAGATGTGTTTATTCATGCAGCCCTAATTGAAAGAGTAGAGATAGCCATTATATTTGGCAACAAACTTTTCTTGACATGTGCACACACCTCTCTGTGGCATACATTGGCGTCTTTGTACATACATGTGCTTATGCACATGTGTGCATCTCTCAGCATGCTTGTATATTTTTCTTTGGCAGCGTGGCGACTCCTGATCTCCTTTTACTGGACGATGATTATGGGCCCAGACTTCCCAGAAGCCGCAGTAGTTACGTAGATGGTGGCAAGTTTGAGACACATGGGAGCTTCTGAGTAACACTGCCTCCTGCTGCCAGAACTGACAAGCTAATAAACCATGAAGGCATGCAGACTTTCACAATCTAATGTTCTTCTGTGGTGGCTGATGCGTCATAATCCCAAAACCCATCATGCATGTAGGTCCCCTATGCAGTAACACATCATCCCACCATGTACTGGTAAATATGAAACTTTATGCAGGACACAATGCAAAATGCAAGAAACACACAAAAGACTCCTCATAATGAAGCGTAAAGCTTACCTTAATTAATGCTTTGGATGGATTAAACAAGCATCACACTGTAATATTAATGATCTTTATGTACACACAAATGACTGCAGCCATGCCCTGTTAGAAAACACTACAGTATGAATAGCGTAAGCAGCACTACACACAACTTCTAGCTGTCAATACACACCCAGTGCCTAGCAGGTGGGCACACAATGCCGCCCTGCCCATTCAAAGTCAGTGCAGTCGAGGCTAATCCTGGCTACAGCCGCATGCTTACACAGGACAGCAAGAGAGAGAGTATCCTGTTTATTGTCTGAAATGCTCACTGCCATTCACCTAAGCTCCCACTTTACTGTTTTATAAATTACACAACACCCTCACAACTGCAGCACAATCCAAATCAGGCAGTTAGTTCTTGAAGACACTGGTAATTTTGCTCATCAAGTTCATGATTCATCACTTGTTGAGTCTCTATGTGAGAAAATATGCCAATGTTTTAGCTGAAAATGCTGATTTGTACAGTGCAGCAAATATAACTGTAACTTAAGCAGCCTCAACCAAGAAACAGCTAAAAAATGAAACCCAAATCCCAACTGTGAATGAATACAAAATAGTAATTTGTAAATTGAGACTATTACTTACTTAAATTGTGCTTTTTTAATAAACCATGCAAGTGATCGGCAGGAGCAGCAGCCAGTTTTCCTACTTGAGGATGTTTCCTGGAGAGAGTTCCCTCATTACACAATTATACTCTTTGGTTTCAACGCAGTGGGTCCAAACTGCAGCATCAGGGTATTCCTCCTGATTGGGATCACTGTCTGAGGTCAGGAACACCGCTGTGAGATTCAAGTGAAAATCACACCAGCGGATCAGGTTTCTGGGGACTGGGGAGATGCTTGAGGCTGCAGGGTTGAAGGCAACGACTTTAGATGGATCCACAGCAGTGCAGCACATTACCTCCCTGGAGAGCAGCACTTTATTATGTCTGGTTGTATCTCAACAGGGTTTTAATGGTGTAAAATGGGCTGAGAGGTAAAGAAAACTGTTTCCCCTCGTGAGTTGATATATGCATGAATATGCTGTATGCATTCAGCCACTCGCGAGTCATTCTGACTCTATGAATTTTTCGTCCACCAGTGGCATAGTTGCAACAGGGCCCAGTGCACAGCATGTTGACATGGTCCTAATATTACCTGCTGCATGACTGTTGACACACCATTGAGGGCAGATGTTTTCTGCACTGCTGCTATGAGAGGAGTTGTCTGTGAGTTAGTGACTGTTTATAAAACTGTAGGATTCTTGCTCAGGGAACTTTGCTAACTTCTCTTTTTGTTATTTTCTCTTGTTTTTTTCTTACTGCCACTTGTATGTCTAAAAAGGCACAACTGTTCGATCTGCTCTAAGATGAGCTCAGCTGTCTCCTAAACTAGCTACGGTGTATCATATAATCTCTTCACATGATCAAATAGAGACTTACTGTTTTTATAGTTCAGTAGTGCGGTGGCTGTTCAAAACATACCTGTTTGGAATGGGCTGAGTGCTAAACCTATGGTAATGCTTAGCAAGAATCACTCATCCAAACAGTGGAATATTAAAGTGAGTGTCAACAGTATCCACAATATTTAAGCACAGGCTTTTTAAATGCTGTGAAACAATCAAAAAAACATTAAATTTCTGTCATTCAAGCTTACCAATGCTGTCTCTCCCCACCATTGCTGTTCCTGTCTCTTGTTCGCCCTCTCTCTTGTCTTTTAATCAAACATAACTTTTAATGTTATCAAATGAAGAGAGAGGTCCTCCCCTCCTGAGTCTCAGGGTTGCACAGCTCCATAACATGCAGCTTCCTGGACCGGAGCAGCTCCCTGAGCGTTTACTATCAATACATTTTTTAAGTTATTAACAGTAAATGTACAGACGAAATCCCAACTTCGACTACAATGTGGCTTGCGATGGCAAATGGTGCTGTACAGGTTGACTCCACAGGCAGAAGAAGAAGCAAATAAACATTATTTATGAGGGCAGAAGAAGTAGAAAGTCAACGTTACTTTTAAAGTATCTATATATATTTCTTGAGAGATGATCATCTAAACAATTTTACGCATGGACATTGCACATCCTTGTTTCCCCAGCAATCCAACCCTAAAATAGATCGTAGATTGGATGTACTATTCTCAAAATATACGAAGGACAAAAGACAGTCATACAGACAGAAAAAGATTCCTTGCTTTATATAGATGCTTTAGCAAATGATATTTTATGAAACTATTGTGAGTTTTTCTTTCAGCACAGGCATCTTATTTCCGGAGTGAGTCAATCGCAAGGGCTCCTTCTCCTCTAAACACATTGTTGAAGGCCCCCCCACCCCCATGCCCCAGTGCAACCACGCTGCCTGCACTGTCTGTGTTGACACCCCTAGGACACAGATTCTAATTTGTACTATGTCTGCTGTGCACACTTAACACACTCTTTTAAATGCACGTGTGGTTGCTGTTAAACCTTGTAAAGACCTTAAAAAGCAGAACACAGCTTCATGTAAACCTGACATCTATCAGTGGTATCAGTACACAGGTGATGTAAGGAATGTGAAGGTCAAACCTCGGCCTCAGAGGAGTCGTCCAAGCCTTGAGTGTCACACTATGTGGCTTATTCCTCATGTGATACATTCTCGCCCCAGTGCTATCACAGCCAGATGGGGGTGAATCAAAGGAGAGGGCTGACTAATAACACAAAGTGAATCACAGAATTTTTTACAGGTGTTTTTGTGCACTGTTGCTGTGTGCACATGTTAACAACGTACATGTTACCAAACCAATAAAAAAAGAACACTATTTAAACAGCGGTTTAAGCACTTCACTATCAGCCTGAATTAATTAATTTTTTGACCACTTGGGTAACATGACAATAAGCACAACAATGCGTAATTGACACATTATCAAATAAAGAGAAACCAGAACTTTTGTGATCTAATACCATCACAATGCAAGTGCCTGTGCCGCTGTGCTGGAAAACTTTATGGGAGCTTTATGCTGACAAATTAACTGTTTTACATTGTTTAAATCACTGTTTAACCATTTTTGTTAGATAGTGAATATTAAATCCAAGAAACACACATCGTCTTTTTCAGAAGGTAAGATGTAACAAATATATATATATATATATTTGCAACCCCCGCCCCCCCC
>JAQLOL010000025.1:19463049-19482237 GCA_029783665.1 Naso thynnoides
GCGGCCACAGCACAGTGCCCGGGGACTGACTCCAGATTCTAAGCCAGTACCTTGGTCAAGGATACTGACTGTAGATAGAACTTAATCTACCATTAAAGGAAAAGTTTGTTTTTTTGCTGTAAAGCCTTGTAATAAGGATGTTTACAATCATATACAATGTTCAACAGCATTACTGTAACTAATGTTGCAGTCTTGAGAGCTGGAGCTCATTGATAATGTCAAAGCTAGCTGAAAACCACAGAGGAAAATGGGCATTGCAAAAATTTGTCAAAATTCACCGTAAATGTTTATTTAAAAAGATGAGAAACTCACTGAATGGTCTGTGTCCTCTCATATTCTGACACTATAACGCAAATGTGAACACCAACATATAATTTGTGTGATAGTGACGGAACATTAGCGACATAACTGACCATTATGTGAGTTTCTCATCTTTTAAAAAGAGGTTTTATTGTGTTTCGCAATGCACCCTTTTCCACAGTTGCTTTCATCTAGCAGGGACGTCATAAACTCCAGCTTTCAGGACGGCAACATTCATCATAATAATATTGTAGAACATTGTTTGTGAACATAAATATCATTATAATAAGGCTTAATGTGCAAAAAAAACCAACAAAAAAGCAACCTTCTTCTTACAGTCCAGGGACTTTTCCAGGGACAGCTCTGGTTGGGGACAAATCAAAATGGGATCAGTCCCAGGAAATCGTGGATATCTGATCACCATGCGAATGGGCTAACATCAGTCTTAGCTTCTCAACAGACTAGTTTTTGCTTTTGCCAACAATCTAACATTAATAGTAAACAGAACTCTCCGATAAAATACTAAGTGCTAAAGTAATTGCACATCGAGGACCACTATTGCACATTAGGGATCAAAATTCACTTAAAAACGCTTATTGGACATTAAAGAGCCTGATGACAAGACTTTTGATATAGTTCAGTCCTACATTTTGGTGGGATCAGCTTGCCACTGAAGGTGCTCTGCCGAAACACCTCTTAGCTTTCTCCAACAGACTTGGCTTCTCTAATAGGTTAAAATCAGTCTTGGTTTCTTCAATAGGCAAAAATCAGTGTTAGCTTCTCCGATAATGTCAGTGTTTGACAATTAAAACTTTAGCAATGGTTGTAGCTTTCTCCAACAGTTTAACATCATTGTTATCTTCTCCTACAGTTAAAGTTTGAATGGCCTCAGTATTTGTATTGTTCCCCGTCTTTGTCATTACAATAAAGCAACAGTTGGGAAAAATGCCTCTGTGTTCCCAAAAATACTGGCCTAAATGTCATCCTAACCTTAGATATGCTTGGATTTCAGACTTTCTGTAATAAAGCCCCTTTTCATCAAACTCTAGAGACTTGAGGTGACCAACTAGTCAAAGTTAGTCACGTTTATGGAAAGCAAATACAGGTGCTTGGCCATAAGCTACTAGATGGAAATAACGACTAAAAATCTCACAATGAAAATATTATTCTAATCAATTGTGTGGCTTTTTCAGTGTCATTGAAAGTGCAACTGTTGGCTAAAAACCTCCTTGCAAGGGGCCATGAAATCATCATTATAAAGTTGATAAGCCTGTTACTTTAACCAGCAACTGCTGTTTTCTTGGCTGTATGCTGTGCTTGTGCTTCTTGGAGAGGATGGAGATCAGGCAGGGAGCTGAACTGGGCCAACACACTGTGTTGAAATGTGTGTGCGTTTCCCTCCAACAGCCCAGCGCTCAGCTCAGGAGCTTCCATTGGTGGAGAAGCAGAGTGTGGATAGTTACCCTGCTACTGGAGGAAAAATGATGCTCCTGACTGGCCTCAACTTCCTCCCTGACTCCAAGGTGGTGTTTGTGGAGAAGGCACAGGGTAAGCTGCCGTCACCAGACCATGTTTACGGCCTCTCAGTTTCCCCTCTTAATATCTCTTTCAAACGTCTCTTTCCCTCTCTGCCCCTGTCGCATTTCCCCAGTCTCTCCTCCCGTCAAAATAGTGCAGGCCTTGCCAGAGAGCCACATGTGGTGTGCATTAAGCCACTATATTTTTAACCAAAGCATATTTACATTTGCTGAAGTTTCCATTGCCTGTTCACTGGTGCTCGCCACAAGTTAGAGAATGAATCACAACCAGGGCATGTGCAACGTCTCTTACTCTCACTTTCCCTCTCTTCCTCCCTGACTCCCTTTCTTTTGACATTTAACCCTCTCGCTCACTTAATTTACTGTAGCTCTCTCCTCTACCCATTCTAACGGATACTCACCCCAGCTGTCTGTCACTGAGTCATGGTTTAGGAGGCCAGTCCTTTTGTATTTGGTTTTGTGTGGGAAGGAGAGATACTAAAAACACTAATGATCAAGTTTGCAAGTGAATGGTTGTTTCCTTGATTGCACACAATAAATCAAAGCAAAGCACACCAATACCTCTGAAGTCTGCTGAAACAAAATGCTGCTGCTGATGACGAGGAGCAACAAGAGAGAAAAGATGAAGGAAATACATGCAAAATTGCACATCACCCTTTTATATCATCTACACTTTTTACTTTCCTAGATCCAGTTCAGTTAAAGGTTTTTAATCGGGGTAGTAAACCACAAAAAAGACACCTGTAATATTGGAAGTTATTCTACTTCTTTTGAGCATCAGTGATTGAATAAGTAAATTTATTTTTGTCACATCAAGCATGCAAGATAAGTTTCAAGATAAGTTGCAACACAGAAAAGTATTAAGATAAGGAAAACCAATTCAAACAACTTTTATAATCACATTTTCAGATATTCACAGTCAAGAACAACATGTAAATATCACTGGAAAAATAATTAACTAAATAGTTTTGGAGAAATCAGAGATAATAGTCCATGAGAGCAAAGTCCATCCCTCCATCTTTCCCAGGCACTGGAGACAAAACTAACAACTTGAATGCAACAAAATTGAACAAACATTTTAATATTTGATTAACAGAATTTTTAATGTTGTACTGAACCACATCCGCTTCTCCTGAATCACTTCTCAATTATTTGCCTTTCAACTTTTTCTGCTTGAATCCACTGACAGTCACCTGTGAACCACCAGGTGAGAAGGCAGCACTTGGTTAAAAAACTACTGAAATCTTTGGTCTGAATTAGTAAATCATACAGGAACCTGTCATCACCGCTTCAACTAAAACTCTCAAACTTGACCCTCTAAACACTGGGAAAGAAATGCCTTCAGTCACAGCTGGATTTCACCTTTACTAAAACAATAAAAATTAAAAAAAAATAAAATTCCTAGAAAACTACTTTTTACTTATAAGCAAAATATGACACCAAAATGTCTTATTCATCTCCTCACTGGAGTCTTCCTACCTTGTCTCATACTTTGAGATCTCGGAAGCACCTTAGGGGTTAAGGGATATGCAGAGTCGGGTTAAGGGGAGGTGGGTGGACTTGGTAGTATGGGGTCTCCCTCCTCCTGGCTCTACTTAGTCATGGACGGGGATCCCCTGGAGAGGAAAGCCCATGCATACACAATACCTTCACCTCTCCACCCTATGCTATTTGAGACTCATGACCCCTTGTATTTCCCCTTTTTTCACCTCATCTCTCTCTTCCTCTCTTTCTACCCTGGGTTCTCAGTTTCCTCCTTTTCCTTCTTTTCACCCCCTCAATCTCCATTCCTCTTACCTCTCTCCTCGATACCCGTTAAAGACATTAGCTGGTGTGGAGCTCTGTGCTAGCGGGATCCCCTCACTCGTGCCTGCCATGGACATTTCAGTGGTTTGTTTTCTGTCTCTGTGGTGTCGAGGAGAAGAGAGAGAGGTCGAAAGAGTGGTTGTCTGTCTACTACTTAGTCTGCTTTTATGTAAACTTTAACGACCCACTACTTCCAGGGTCTCCTAAGTCAAAAAGCCCATTATAGATGGACCGACACACTCTGTACACATGCACACACAGAAACACACTCATCACTCACTAATGGCAACTATCTGTGAGCAAGTATGAGTTTGGAAAAGTACTTATGTCCCAAATATACTGCAAAATATTGTCTTTTGGCATTTTAATCAGAGAATCCTGCTGTTTCATGAAGGTTCTCAGACTTAAGATTTCTCTGATTGTTGACATAGACGGCAAACTGGGATGAGGAAAAAAGAAACCAATAAAATTATAATTACATTACAGATTTATTCTATAACTTTGGTTTTATTTTCCTCTGGAAAAGTTCATGACTAAATGCACCCATGAAATACAGAGCATTGCACCGCCATAATTACTACTCGCAGACATACACTTACACACACAAAGGGACACACACATGCATACGTACAGTTGAGGTCTGTGTACGGCACAACACCAATCACTGCTTTTGCCACAGTGGTGACAGCCATTACTGTCGCTGCCATCAAAGGTCAGGACGGCTGCTCATTTTCCAAAATTGACTCCAATAAACACCTTCCAGAAAATTCCACAAATCCTAAGGAGCAACTGACGGCTTTGAGTGTCCCAGTCCAACTTGTGTGAATAATTATGCACAGTCAAAATCATCCAGATTGAGTCAGACGGAAATCACACACAGCACAAAAGCCTATTAGCACAAACGAGACAGCCATAAATCATAAATACATGTATTTCTTTAAATGATTCCATTTGCTTTTGCACACTCAACGATGTAGCTGCTTTAAGCATAAACATACCCAGATGCCTGTTTTGGAATTGACTGCAGATTACAGTTTATCACTGGACTCTTAAATAATGGATGACATCAGCATATAAGGGATTGCCTCAATAACAATTTTTGACATTAAAAAACATCCTTGACAAATCATTGACACTGCTGCTCCATGTTACCACTTAAGTTTACACTTGTTTTAGGGATCTGGGCCACTTGCATTCTCTAAAAAGTGAGAAAATGCTTACTAAATGTAATGAACATCAAGTAACTGTAATTGGAGATTCATGAAGAAGCTACCAGAAAAGTGTTTAGGAGAATAAGATATCACAGGAGGCTCATAATAAGGCAGAAGTGGCAAAAATACACACATTCTTCACTTACTGTAAGTAGAAGTATAGATACTTGTGTAAAATAAGACTCTGGTAAAAGTAGAGGTACTGACTTCTTTACTTAAGTAAAAGTAATAAAGTACAGGTTCTGAAATGTACTAAAAGTATAACAGTATGAAGTATCCCTCTGGAGACATTTCTCTGCAAAGCTAACCAAATCTCACATCATGTTAATATAATGCATAAGACTATTGAACTTACAAGTAGAATTTGTCCGAGCTGTACCTAAACACAGCAGAAAATTACTTGATGTTGAGTGTCATTCCAAAAAAGTCAAATACAAACATTATTGGTTGGTAAAGCATCCTGAGCAAAGCCAAAAAGGCAGAAGCATTCAAACTAGAGTAAGTAAGTTTCTTAATATGTAAGTCGTAGAAGATATTTTATTTATTTATCTGAGAGGGACATTGCAAGTTAATGAACATTACTAACAACAATGGAAGCGAGCCAGATTCTAGCCAGAGGCTAATTTCCATCTGTTGTCCCTGGTGTACATATTTGTGTTAAAATGTAAGGAGTAAAACTAAGAAGTTCTCTGAAAAAAAAATAGTTTAGTAAAGTACAGATACATGAAGAATCTACTCAAGTACGGTAGTAAAATAGTCGCACTTTGTTAATAAGGTGAGGCAAATAATAAACTTGGCTTGGCTGAAATGGCGTTAATTTTTTTTTTGTTGTTGTTTTGCTTTTTAATTATTAATTTATTTGATTTTTTTGGCCAGAACTTCTTTACTTCTTCTTCCTTCTTTAAATCTTCTTTACAAAATGTATAATATTAGTGGTTCTGGTGAGAACATACAGTGGTGTTTGTGTTAATATTTACATCTATGAAAAGCAGCCAGTCTCTTAAAAGTACTAATAACCTGTTGTACAGTTAAATCATACATATTAAATCATCCCCCCCCAAATGATGTCCCTAGTTTCAAATGAGCCAAACTCATACCTGTTGCCACTGCAGGGAACCCTAATGTGCCTTGGAAAAAAAACGGAAATTGTTCTACTTTTCAAATGTCACGTCCATCCCCACTGCTCCACTTCATCACCCACAGGATAACTGATGCAAACTCTGTGTATCCACTGCATGTGCGAGTGTGTGTTTGTTGTTGGGTACATGCGCACACTATTGCTCTTAGCCTGCGGGCCTGTTTGCGTTTTTCAGTAGGAAGTGTTTTCAGTGAGTCATTCACAAGGGATTCCCTGTAGAGGGGTGAAACGGAAAAGACAAGACCCTCAGAGGGTAGGTAGAGAGAAGAGGGAGAGGGGAAGACAAGGAAAGGAAGAGAGGAGGCAGAAAAAGGCAGGACTTCTGAAGAAATCCTGCTTGCATCACATAGTTAGAAATCAGAGCATAGAAGTACATTCTCTCCTGATGTTGACTCTTGTTCATTACTGATTGCCAGGTACGGGGTCAATATCTATAGGTTCCAATAGGAGGTTTTATTCATCCATTTTGTTTTTAAAAATTAACTTCACTAATTCATTCGATAGATGAATCAAAAGACTTGCTTTTCCTAGTCTTTTAATTCATCTTAGACCACACATAGCAGGAAGAGCAAATTCATCAGACTGTAGCTAGATAATGATAGACTTAAGATCTCAAGTCCAAAATTTTTGTTTCCATTGTAACATAAGCATTCTTTTCCAATGTAATTATTGTTGACATGTATTTTAATAGGCCTTATCATTTTATTTCAGGCAGCAATGGAGAGTTGTTTCCTTCATGAAGCTGCTATGTGGGCATTTATGAAACTTTTCCATCTTTTTTACATTGTTGTGCTTGGTTGAATTTTGCTGTTATTTTATTATGTGTATGAGGTCACATCAGTGCTTGCCCAAACCGCTCTTTTGGCACTACAGTAGGAGGACATACCTGGCGCACCTATTGCAGTGTGTGTTCTGGCTTGCCCTGCTTTCCGTGGATGGAATGAGTGCTAGAGGCAGGGAAAATAGAAAGAGGGAGAGACAGACAGACAGACAAACAGAGAGAGAGAGAGAGCTGGGGAAAGCCTACTCTGACTCAGACGGGAGGTAAAGGGAATTCCCTGGTGTGCTGGATAGTTTTTACATCTGGTAGGATTGGAGCATTGCCTGGAGCTCGGCAGCATCACACAGCCCGGACTGCAGCTTCTCCACCTCTGTTTCAGGCTGGTCAAGCTCACAGCCAAGACTAAGAGAATTTTGAGCAACAGTATAATCTGTAATATTAGAGCTGCACAGTCCACAACAATACCCTGAGGCTATTACTCTTGTCGTGTGGAAACTCCTCAGCAACAGGCTGAAATATTTCAGTTCTCATACCTTCCTAATTCAAGGAACGCAGGCCTTTGCAGACTGTGATCTGAGTTCATTCAAAGACTGTTTATACTTCAATGAACACATCTACCTTGGGCAAGTCTAAACACCAGTCAAATCGGTCCATGTATTGTACTTCTAGCGATATGTCTAGACTGCCCTTTGGCTTTGGGCTAGGACAACCTGTTGGCTCACAGTTTTGGCACTACGGCAGTGTGAGTTCGACCTCCACCTTTGCTTTAGGCTAGAAATCAAAGACATATGAGCTGCAGCTTCCTGTGTAATTGGGGTGGTGCAGCGCACCAAAATCAGTGATTATAGATAATAATTGTAGTTCTAGGAGGAGCAAACTAACAGAGCTCTAGGGGCTAGACCTTTCATGCTCCTTTGTCATACCACATAAAGCATAGCATGGATCAAGTCTGAGAGTGAATAAAGAGAGAGTGAATCATAACATGCAATACTGAAGGGGGAGTCATTGCTGTCTACAATAAGATTAATTTGACTTAATTCTGTATTTTCAGTGGTGATCGTATTGCCTCTCACTGTATTTTTTGATGGAGAGATTCATCTGCACAGGTCAGTGCATCATTTTTGAATGCCTCTGCTTTGGGCATGTCTACTCACCAAAGAAGATATTTGGATCATATTAAGATCATGAATGAAAGATGTGTACATTTTTCTCTGGCCTTCACCATTTCTACTCAAGTATATGAACATGCTGTAGCCAGATAAGTGGTTCAAATTAAAAAATACAGTTTGTCCTATAGGCATTTTTAAGGATTATCCTTTCCATGCAATAAGAACAGTGGTATATGAAGAAACAGTGCTCTGTGTGTGGCACTTTGTTTGCAACTTGTTCAAAAGTAAGACAAAACAGCATGCACTCCTCTTTACCATACATTCAGTTTGAGGGCCTTGCTGTGACCCTCACTAGCCTGTTATGTGCTGAGCAACACAGCAAGGAGAGAAACCTACCTGGATGTCTTCCTTGTGAAAATAAATACTATACAAATGTTATAGTCTGGATGACCTTTCAGCCATCTATCAGTCTTCTGATCATTTTCAGACTCAATGCCACACAGCTGGAGTTTTGATAAAAGGATAAATTCAGACTCTGCTGGCCACCATTCTCCTCAGGCTGCACCCCCAGGTCAAGCCAGCTCATGCTTTCCTTGTTATACATCAAGAATAACTCACTTCCTGACTATAAAACCATCACACATCTACTGTCAGGTCATAATTTATACAGAAATTTCTCAATCTGAAGCAGATCCACCTGCCTCCAGTTTCACCAGTCTGCAGATTGGCTGAGGTCAGGTGCTTTGAAAAAGCCTTTTGGCCTTACTTTACACTAGACACAAAATTTGAAATATGTGCAAAACAAATTTGTTTGTTTTGTTTTGTTTGTTTTGTCATGCTTTAGCATAAATGATCTATTGGATAAATGCACCTGTCAGCGTTGAAAAAGACTGTTCTTTCAGTTGTGCAACCTTGTGTTGCACAAGGAAAAATAAATTATCTTGGTATCTTGAAAAATGGAAAGTAAACTTGATGTATGTAAACAGGAAAAAGAGAGAAAAAAACTCTGGAAAAGAGACATAGTAGCAAACTATGTCTGGGTTGTTTTACAAGACAACCTCCGCAATTAGGCATGTGAATCATATTTTCCATTCTCAGAAATACTTATGTGAACTCTCTTTGGTCAGTGGAAGATGGTGTGCTCTACACAACACTCTTTTGACAGATCACAAACCTGGAAAGTCAAAACCCGTGAGGTCACTTTGAGGACAAAGTTGTCATTACTCAGCTGCAGCATGTGTGGCTTTGCAAAATATCTGTAATGAAGGACACATCTACATCTTTATCATTAAATCAATAAAATGTAACTATTGAGAGGATTCGTTTGAATAGGTTTGTAACAATATGCTGTATTATCACCATGGCTGCAACTTCACATGTTGTCAAGAATTGAAGAAAAGATGACTCCAAGAAGCCTCGCCCTGCATGTGGTCTAATTGCCTGATGAATGAGCCTGTTATCCTGTTTGTCTGTGTTGGTGCTAGTCTTTGTCGATCCCATTTGCACAAGTGAGTCATGTAGAATAGCAACAGGCAGATGGCTGGCTCACATATGAGCATAAAGCATAAGAATAAGAGTGTGTTTCTGTATGTTTGCATGCTCACTTGTGTCCATTCTTTTTGTTGTTCACATGTGACTGGATGAGGCCAAGGCTTCTCCAGGCAGAGCTTCTATACCACCCTTTATTGTGTGCTTCTGCCTCTTATCATTCAAGTTGAAGGCCAGAGCAAAGGTAGAGGATACTGTGACTGCGTGTGTGCATGTGTCTGCATCTGTGTGTGTGCATTGTGCGTGGGTGGAGGCTGCGTGAAGGAGGAGGTGTTTTCGGGAACAGAAGCATTTTGCAGATGTTGCAGGGAAGAAGGAGTGAATGGAAAGTTCTGTGGTTATCAGTCGTGCAGTGCTCTTCTGACTCGCAAAGGTATGCCGCAAGTGGCCGCATCCCAATTCAGTCTTAGTTTTAGATCTGCAAAGTCTGATGGAGTAATCACTGAAAGTTTGGAGGATTAAAGTGACTGAGAGGTAGAAAAGGTGAGAGAAAATGATCAAGAGGGAGGTGGAGGGAGGAAGGGAAGAGGAAAAGTTTGAAAAACATGTTTACCAGTGGAGGTTGGGGTTGACGTCGTAGTCTAAGGTTTCCCTCTTGGAGTGTCTCCCAGAGCGGAGGCGGGTGAGATTCCCTCTTGGTTTCCCGAGACGTAACATGAGGAACGCTCATCTCTGTTTGTCTCTGCCTCTCTCCCCTTCTCTGACCTTCTTCCTGTCTGTGCTCACTCTAATTGCCCTTCCATACTCGCAGCCACAGCACAGCATTACGTGTGCTTCATTCTTTTGAGCATCTCAATCGCCTGCCACATACAGGCAGATCATCCTGCTTCTATCCCCTGGTCATCATCCACATCATCTCAGTTACACTGAGGCACATTTCTCCATATGCAACTCTTACTTCCCCCCAGTTCAATAGAAAACCCTTATCTGATCTGTTCACCGTCTGTTTTTCTCTTTCCCTCGATTTTAATATGGCCATTTTGGAAAGAGATATCCACTGATGTTCACCCTCTGAATAATAAAGCTTACCACCCGCCCCCACTACCACAGCTCACCAATAATAAGGCAACCGTGACTGGGACCCTTTATTCTTTCACCTGCTGCATGATGTGAAAAACATAATGCTTTGGGGAAAACAAGGGTTTTACATCTTCCAGAGCTGCTAGACATATGCTATCTGTTATTTGGAAACTGAGTCAGATTATCTTATCTGGTGGCTTCCTGTCCCAGATGCAAAGTACAGCATTTCAGCAGCAACTGCATTCCTGTATCCATAAAAGCACAGCTGCTAATATACAGTAGCAGTGCCACAGTGACCATGCTAATCCCTCACATACTGTGTGCCACTGACACAAAAGCTGTTCTGTGTCACTTCTATTTCTGACAGCCCTAATGAGTCATTACTCCTGAAAAAAGGAAGGAAAAGTAAAAATAAAGAAAGATGGCTGATTGCCCTAGCAGAGCTCAGAGCGTCTGCTTGCTAAGGTGTGGCATGAAATCACAGAGACAACCTAAAGAATGTGAGCTGAGCCTTTGCAGGCTCCCAGCATCTGCAGTAGCTCACGGGCCCTTTTATTGCATAGCAGCAGGAGAGACCTCCTTACCACAACAAGATGGAGGGAAGATAAAAGAATGAACACAGAGAAGCAGCAGGTTTCTTTTTCTTTGTGACTTCACATTGCAGAGATTTGAAGAAGAGACAGAATAAAGTAAAGACTGTAAAGTATCTGATAAGGTTTTCAGAAAGGGAAAGAAGTAATTAACAATTTAAAGGAGAGAAAAAGTGAAAGTTCTGGTTAAAGATGAGAGATTAAATAAAACTCTCTATTCAACCTAAGGCTGTAATGCTCAGCTAACTAACTATATATATATATATATATATATATATATATATATATATATATATATATTTATTTTTTTTTACCTATAACAACTTTTTAAGACCCAAAGGAATACTTGCCCACGTTTTTATTTGCCCAAAAACTGCGTAAGTTCTGACAATTATTCAACTTTAATCACAAATTGAGAAATTTTGACTATGATAGGCTTACCGTAACCTACCCCAAAAGCACTGACCTTTTCCCCTCTACCTATGTGAGCATCATCTAACAGAGCAAACCTCTGTTTTATGTTCATCTTGCTCATACAATGATGCTTTTCATGAGAAGCCAGACTAAATATTGTATTTTCCTCTTTATCAATAGATGGACATCATCTGTGGGAGACAGAAGCCAAAGTTGACAAGAGCTCCACCAAATCTGTAAGTGCACCTCACCGACATGACTCACGCTGTATCAGTCCCACCCTCCCTCGACACTTTCTCCTTGCCTATCCCTGTCTCCTCCTTATTTGTCCCCTGTAATGATGTAACCTTTACTAAGGCATTGCGAGTTGCACAATGATGGTTAACTCATGCAATCCTGAATGGAATTTTCACAAAATCTCAAGGAGTAAACATGGGCTGTTATACTGTTTTTGCATCTCAAACATCCACAAAAACACACACACGGATTAAAGAACAGAAGAGTAAACACACACAAATACACTCACACCACAGCCCTCTCTAGTTTACAGCAAAGTGTTTTGGTGTGGTGATTTGGACCAGCCAAGACTGGATTACACCCCTGTTTTTACCTGCTGCTTTTCATGAGAGCTGTAACTAGAAAATAAACCAGTGCGCTCGTAATGCTGACGTCCAGTCCCACATCCAGAATGTGTGAAAATAAAATGGTGCAAGAGGCGATTGCCAAGAGAGGGAATGAAGCAAAAGTTGTTTTAGTTGTCACAAAAAGCTGGTTGTGCTCTGGAGTTAATTAAGATTTCACATTTGTTAGGTCTGCTTTTAGTGTAAACAGTCAAGTACAGAAAAATCTGTTTGTGCATGAAGACAGTATGTTTTTCATTGCTGATGCCTTTCATCTGCGACTTCTTACACCCCACCCACCCCACCCCCACCCCCACCCCCACTTCCCTCTCCTGTGTTAACTAACTGAGGCAATTTGCACTTGCACAGCGTCTGAAGTAAACCATGTGCATCTGAATGCTGCAACTTGAGGGTGTTTTTGTCCTTGTTATTGCTGTTATTTTTTAACTCAGGTAAATGACTTGGTTGCATCAGGAGGGTAAATATGGACTCTGATGTCTAATTGGCCTGTAGGGCTGGCTGATGTGCTATAGCTGGAGACCTAGATGCTGGAAAATTAGCCACCATGCAAGGCCTGGCCGGGAGGCGGCGGACTTGAGAGAAAGAACGATGACAGACAAATATAGCGGTTTGTTTATTTGTAGAGTCAAGGAACTAGTAGGTAAAGACAGAAAGAGAGCATTGGTCTTTTTCTTATGTCCACTGCCTCCAGACTACCTTAAATTTTCTCCTGCCTGCCTGTGCAACTGTGTTTTTTATTGCCATCCAGAGCGTGCAAACTTTCATTGGTTGGGTTGGTAAGGAAAAGCCATGTGCACACATAGACTTTACACACTCAATCAGCCACCTGCAGCTTTTCTTTGTCGTCATCTGGAGGGCAGGACAGAGCTTAAGTCATAGACCCTTAAAATGCAAACCCCCACCACCCCACAACTCACTCCATCCCTAGTGATGACCAACAAAAACCCACCTCTCGTCAAAGTCCCTCATTCTGGCCTGTTTTGGCCCCCACAAGAGTGACAGACATCCCAGGAATTAGACACACACATTCAGACAAATTCTCTCCACACTCCCTTGTCAAAAAGTAAGCAGCCAAAAGTTCACATCAGTCCAGACTTGCCGAGGTCTGGCCCAGGGGGCAGGGGAGTAGGATAGCCTCTCCACAGGGAGACATGGCTATGCAAAAGAATAAACTGGCTATCTCTCTGCTCTCTGCTCTCTGCTCTCTGCTCTCTGCTCTCTGCTCTCTGCTCTCACAGTGCACAGGCACAAAGCTTAAGCTGTTGGGTTGTACTTACAGACGACCATGGGCACTGGACCAACCTCATGGGCTCCACTGCTGCATCTATACAGTCCAGATGAGCTCATTTAGACCAGTTCCCAGAGCAGCCTCTTGGAAACATCACGCTAAATGCAGGCCAGCTGCAAAATAAACATAGCTGTTGATTAATATGCTGCAGGAATTTGTACTACACTTACATTTGAAGAGTGACATGATATCAGATGAGCAAATAGAACAAAAGGACTATTATCCTTTGATGGTAGCTGCTCTCATAAAAATGGAATGTCTTATTGTTTCTTATTTGTATCCCAGACCACTATTGTTGTGGAGATCCCGCCATACAGGAACCAGAGAATATCCAGCCCAGTGCAGGTTAACTTCTACGTCTGCAATGGCAAGAGGAAGAGGAGCCAGTACCAGCGCTTCACCTACCTGCCCCCTAATGGTAATCATCATAAATATTTCCCATCCTTTTTCTTGCCAGTGACATCGACATATGTGTTTTTGACAAGCTGCACTCCCGCCTTCACCACCTAGAGTAATTCTCCAGGTCTTGACATCCATCACTTTTAGTTTACAGCAGCTGTCAACATGCCACGTGAAATTTGCAACCACTTTTTGATCGGCGTCTTTGTCGCCATGCCTGGCACCACTTGGCCTTTGAGTGAGAGCTGTAGATGTGAGGTGTGTTTATTCTGTAGTGAGACTGCGTTCCCCAGCGATGAGGTGTGCCTGCTGAGTGACAGAGCCTCGGAGCACTGTTGATGTAGAGAAGTCAATCCCCTGGCGACCTGACTTTCACACCCCACCCCACACAATGCCCTCCTGGTTCACCTACACACCTGTGAACGCACAAACACACATGCACACACATACACACACCTACTAGCAGGCAGTGGTCTGCCCTGTCATTCATGTAGCAACCTGAAAACTCAGGAATACCTCTGTCTGTGTTCATCATGTGTCCCTGACCTCAGTGTTTATAGATGGCTTTCACGTTGGAATCTGAGGAATGTATTGCTGAGAGTTTAGAGAAGAGTTCAGCCTCAAAATTGTATTGTGAGCTATTGACGTTTCTCAATATCAGCCTTGCTATCACTTTCAACCATCAGGCTGGAGTACGATTATTTTTTCCTTATGTATCCAGTGAAAGTTGACTAAGGGTGTTTGCTCGACATTTAGAGAAAAACAATGTCTCCTGTTTATAATGCCAAAGTCCTTTGCTGTTGGCTTTTGCAGGGTTTTCCCAAAGCAGGACAGAGTTTTGTACCTTTTTTTTTGGGAAACAACTTTTCTGGCACCTGAGCAATAGACACTGAAGGCAGCTTAGTAATGCTTCAACTCTACACATTGTCCTAGTTGGTTCAAGGATCTGATCAATACAGTGGTATCTTGTTTTCATTGATCAGTGTTGGATGGGTCTAATGCTGCTGGGATAGCATGAGCCTACAGCTGTTAATAAGATGTGACATTTAGATTATCAGCAACTGTATTATGTCCACAGGAGATAAGTGAGTGGGGTTTTGGATGAGGCTCTGAGAGAAAGCAGAGCAGGGCCCTACTTGGACATGCCTGATTATATGATGAACAAGTGCATTATGGGTAACTGGACCACTGTGTTACAGACAAACTGTGGCCATATATAGCATATCCTTTTCATGTACTGTACTCCCACAGAGAAAGAGATGCAGAGGCTTCTTAGTCTCTCACTCTATATCCAAGTAATTTCCCTGAGCATAAACATGGCTCTAATTAAAAGATGACTCGTTGTGTTCTCTCTTTCTCTGCCAAGTAAACCACAAGTACAGTGTGGACCACACAAGCAGGGCCTATGTCTTCTCAAAGGTTCATAATTAACTCACAAGTGTTAGAGTCAAAGGGCCCGTGAATCACAAGCTATTTTGAGATTTACCATGCATTTAAAGATACACATTAAAACATACTTCATAGCATTTTTCTAAAAACAAATATACAGTGTTTGAATCAAAGAGGTATTCCACTGTTCATTCAGTGTGATATTACAACTGTGAGGAAGAAGTGCTCTGGGTACAGAAGTAATCACATTTACTGAGGAAACACAAGCAGAATTGCAACTTGCTACATCATTAACACTCGCTTTACACTGTTAATGAGATTGGAAGGTTGCGGTATACTCTAATGTATCATTATAGAGGGAATTTCCATAGTTGTAATTAGTAGGGATGAGCCGATCCGATATGCAGTGTTGGTTCAATATTGGCCAAAATCACTGGATCGGATATTTGAGTGGGGAAAATGTAAAATTTGATCTAATTTGTTAGCCTAAACTCTCCCCTAAATGCTTAACTAAACTAACATTCTGTAAGAGAGGAGCCAGCATGATACAGACTAGCTGCATGTGTCACATGACCAATTTAAATGGCTGGGATTAGGCAAAGTGCTTCCGTATAGATGTATTATCTATAGCTTTGTTGTTTAAGAGGTGTAGGATTTATATCTGTATCGGCAAGCACTGAGTGTTGTCTTATCGATATCGACATTGGACATGAAGAAGCTGAATTGAGCCATCCCTATTAATTAGAATTGCCAATGCAAAAAGAAAAAAATACGGTGGCAAAAGTGTTTTTGTTTTTTTTGTTTTTAATTTCTTATTCATGATGCTAGCTGGCAAAGTGACTAATCATCTCTCTCTGACTGAAAAGCATTCATAAAGAATATTGTTCAAAGGTTATAATCAGAGTAAACAGAACCTCCCAGACAATGATGACTGTACAGTAACACATTCATGTTTTTAATGCAGCAACAAAGAATGAGGAAATCCTAGTGAAGCTGTTTGCTTTTGAGGGTTTCAGTGTGCGTGTGCGCGTGTGTGTCAACACTGAAAGAAACAACCAACACTGTGGCCAGGTACGAGGGGTGGGCTGTGGAGGAGGACACCCACACACATGCATACACACAAGCTGTTGTCAACACTTTTTCGCTCGCTTGTATGAAAAGACTCTTCCGGCCTGCTGTCCCACTTCAAGCGCAGTTGTGGTCACTGACGTTGTTTAGAGAGAACATTTCTTTCACACTCGGGTGTCTGCTCATCTATAAAAAGGCAAACCAGAACCTGAAAATAGCTCGACTTGTTTGAAACAGCGGAAGGATGAAGCAAACACTCTCTGGGACACAGATGCTCGTGAAAACCACCTTTATTTTCCATTCAGGTCATGTGACCATCTTGTTATTCTTTAACACTGATGCAAATATGGTGGGCACCTACTGTGACTGAACAGTGGGGGCTGCATTAGAGGAACTGAGCAGATCAGAAAAAAAAAGCTTCAATACACTTTATGAAAATCAGACGTTTCGATACAGATTACTGCATGAGAACACATTTTTATTTTCTTAACCTCTGTCTGTATTCAGTGTAACTTTATCACATATTATAATCAGATACAGTCTGTAGGAGAACCATAGTTGTTTTCCATCTTACAAGATAACAGATAAAGATACGCCTCAGCGATATGAAGGCGGCTGTAGAGATGTGAAAACATGATACAGTTTGAACTTTTAAAGCAGGATTTGAGCCGTTCAAAAACCTCCCATTTGAAATTTGTCATTAGCACTGCAGAGTTTGTCAGAGAGCACACCGATCAAGTTTCTCATGAGCAAAGCAATTCTTCAGGTGAGCTTCACTAATGAAAGAATTTGACCCTTAGCTTTCCACCAACATAAAGGCAAATTCAAAAAATGTGTTAAAGTCAAATATGTAAAATGTATGCAACAGGTTATCCAGTTACGTTAAATTTTGGCTGCTTATTAGTTCATTCAGTGCATTGAGATGACATTTAATGTTTAAGTTTGTGGTGCTCATCTGTGATGTTGAGATGAACATACGAATGTCCCTGTTAGGTTCCTTGGATTAAGCCTTGCTTTTCCAAGCTCCCTTCCAATCATTCTTGCATGAGCAGGGACGTGACGTGTTGCTCTTTAAATAAGAAACAGTTTTTCACCAACCACATTAAACAACAAATGCCAAAAAGTGCTGGCAAAGGCCAAAGCTGGAGCAAAGAACTTCTCGGAACCCCTTTATTTTTACAGGCCGGTTGGAGATTCCTCTATAATATCAAGTTCTATTCTTAACGCAAAAGGGTGCCGACTCCCCCCGCTGAATTAGTTTGTGGTCGGAGTTGGAGAGGGGAAAGTCAGAAACATGTTTTGTGACACATGGAGGAAAACTTGATGAACCACACATTGTTCTTTTTTTTGTAAATATTTGCACAGTCATGTTTTTCCTAAAAAATGGACAAAGACTGAACTGTTTCTGTCATGTCTACTGCTTTGGGCTTTGTCAGACTCATCCACGGTACACTAAGGCTCACAGTATACTGTGAGACCAGATTGCCTACACAGTGGGACATGGTGCGCCAGGTACCTTTGAGTTAATGAACTACCACCTGCTCCATGTTAAATGTCACTGTAGATTCATGCCGCTTGAACAAGATGAGTTCAGCATTTCTGCAACGAGATCATCCCTATATTTTTCACAGTAGCAAGATAATGTCATATCCTAGCCTGCATTAAACCAGCATTGAAAATGAGCATGAGAACATTTTGTATTGAAAAATCCCCCTTGCCCAATGTTGATGCATAGAGACAGTCTTTTTTGGAAGATGATTTACAAATCTGCATGAGCCATATTTGCTTGCCCCTTCCTAACCAGAAACACTGATACATGCACAGACAACACACATCTATATCCCGGCTCCCATTCCTTTCAGAGGAAGCGAGTGCTCAATAAAATACCCAGATCTGGCCTGATCAGTTTAATAGCAGAAAGAGCAGAAACTGCCAGAGATTGAGACAAAACCATGTGCAGAACATCAACTGTCTGTGGGCCATAACCCACAGGTTGGGAGGAAATAAAATCCAGCTGAAGTTGGGACTCGCCTGGTGAATCTGTTTTCTCAGCTCACATACAAAGTGGAAAGGAGACACACAGATGGATCAAGCTGCAGGGAGACAAACTTTTTTTTTTTTTTTTAATCCGTGGCAGATCAGAGGGAGACGCTCGGAAATAATGTTTGAAACTTTAAAGAAAGGCCGTTAGTCCAGCATGATTTGATTTCCTATTTCACCAGTCTTGCCCATAGTCAGACGGCATTCGGGAAAATAATGAAGACAAATTACCTCTCTGGGAATAAAAACCTTAAGCTGCAGTAAACCATGTTCCTCTTTATTACACCTGTCTCTTTCAACTGGTTAACAGAGTGTGGCTGCAGAGGCCAACAGCATCCCGTCCCCTCTGAGCCTCTACCAATTCACCTTCTTTACCTAAATTAAATTCTCATGTTTTCATAGTAATGGGTTAAAAATCTTGTGCCTTGTCACATGAAATTTGTTTAATCTTAAGAAGGACAACTAGTAAAAGTCACAATCACAAACACAAAACAGTTTGCATCTTTAATTGCTCCGTCTTTCTCTAGTGATAATCATCAGGAATGTGGACAGTCAGGCGTGAGCTTTATTTGCACAGTTCAAACCTAATTCCTCACTTCCTTTGGTATGTTCATGTACAAGCTCCAAAATGTCATCCACAAAAATGTCTTTTTGTAATATTGCCAATCTTATTTTTATTTTTTAATTTTTTATTTTATTTATTCATGTACCATGAATAAGGAAAGATAACATGATACACAAGAGTCACAAAACAAATGTACATGAAAGGGAACCCCAAAGAAGCAACACTGCTTATAGATGGGACCCACAGATCATCACATTCTCAAACAGCCGACAACATTCTCACCCACAAACACCCCTCAACCCCCCTCCACCCCCCAATCCCTGCAGCATTATTCACAGTTGTT